>OVAN01004832.1:7848-24837 GCA_900406275.1 Anastatica hierochuntica
AACAGGTTTGATATGTACACAATTCACTTAAACATCAATTTCCATTGGCTTAAGAAGAATTGCTCATCTAAGATTATTTCTGCCAGTTAAACAAACACTTTTCAGGCGTTAAATTACCTAAGTTCTGAAACTAAGTGATCAGTTTAATTTCATACATTACAAACAATCATATATGAAGATCCATTAGATTAAATCCCTAATCATGCAATTCTACATCAATAATTCATGAATCCCTATGTGAGAACCCTAAACCCAACGATCAGACTACTCACTCATGATAATTGCAAAACACATATCAAATTAAAGAGAGACATGATTGTATTTAACAAAAAGAAGATTAAAAGGGTTCCGAAAGTTTCTCAGATCGAAGTACAAAGATGCTTCTTCTCCCTAGATTACAAAATCAATCTCTGCTCTCAAAAGTCTGTAAAAGTGCATCATGAAAGGGAAAACACAAGCTTAGGTCTTTGTATTATAATCCGATTCGAAATAAGTTCGGTCTGGTTCTTTGTAAAATTGGTCTGCAAAACGGGACAGGGATCGATCGATCCATCGGTCGATCCATGGACATGGATCGATCGATCCTTTTCCAACTGTCTGGATATTATTAGCTTTTCACGAAAACTTCCTTAGATACTTGAAATCCATCCAAAATGAATTATTTCCGCACATTCAAGCTTGATTCCTGTAAAAACAACAAAGAACACAAATCCACGCCAAAAAGATCCGAATACATACTAAAAACCATAAATCTCGTGTAAAAACCGTAGTAAAAACTACTAAAATACTAACACATAAATTACCATTAGATTTAGTGGAGACCCGTGACAATCCCCATCTAAATCGCCCACCTAGACTAGGACTCTTAGTGTATTCTCTTTGCTTAGGTTCTACTAGTCTAGCCTTCAAATCCTAGGACGACCCTAAAGTACTACGGTAGACCTCATTCTATTGCGGGAATGAAAGTAGGGTTTAGGTTTATAAATTTTAAACTTGGACAAACCTCCCACGTCAAGTTTTGGCGCCGTTGCCGGGGAAAAGAATCGAAAATGATAGAAAAGAGAAGTGAAAAGGCACTAGAGATTAGTACTAATTTTAATCTCTAACCTTAGAAACTAAAAGCTTAGAGAGTCCACCCTTAAGAAGAAAAATAAAAAAAGAATCCAAGTATTAGATAGTGGCTTTTAAAATCAAAAGAAGGTTAGTAGCTTAGAAGTTTAAAAGTTTAAGAATCTCTAGTTGTCTACAAAAAAAATGAGTGAGTTTGGTTCAATAAAAGTTTATGGTTTCTAGATCTAGGATGGGTAGTATATCAATTAAGTGTCTAGATCCTTTGAAAGCAATGGGGTGGGAAAAATTAGAGGAAGTAAATGCTTTTTATGCGTAAATTGTTCGGCTACCACCTTGCTTTTGCCTATTGTCTTGCACTATTTTTTTTGAGAGAAACCATTTTAAATCGAGAGAAGTCTCTTCTTTCACACTTCTTTACATAAACCCCTTCCTTGAACTCCAAACCGAATTTATAAGATGCATTACCCATAGGTAAAGAACTCACGCCTAAGCTTAATTGAATGTAAAAAGGAATTGGCGATGGGATAGTTTATGGATGCTTAGCTTAGATTCTAAGAGGTTATTTTGTGATGATCATGGAGAAGTACAGAGACTCTTAGATGATCTTTGCACCATTTTACTTGTTTTGAGGACATAGGGCATAAGGCATTACTTTTCTTATCTTGGTTTTGAGTTCCCACTTGCAAACCTCATTTCCGGGTTTGATCATTGTTGTTTGCTTGAGGACAAGCAAAGGACAAGTCCGAGGGTGTTTCTGTGTACATATTTTCATGCATATTTTGATACATTTTAGCTTAGTTTCATCCACATTTAGGTTGTAAATATTGCATATAAGTCTTAGAATTCATAAGTTTAAGTCTAGAGTCTAGTTTAGGAGCATATTGCATTTGCATACCATTTTTCTTTGCATTTGTAGGTGCAACTTTAAGATGGATTCATGGAGGCTCTAGAGGTGAATCTAAGATGGAAATGGAGCTAACAACCAAGGAAAAACGAAGCTAAACACTATGGAAGAAGTTGGGATCAAGTAGAGCATCCAAGAGGAAAAAGAAGAGAGAAAGAGCTACCAAGGAGCCCTATTGTCGACCTAGAGATCGACAGTGGGCTACCTTGGGTCGACATTAGCCTCCCTTGGCAGCTTTCCTGGCCAAGGTGAGCTATTGTCGACCCAAGTGTCAATGGTAGCATGCATTGGGGCGACAGCTGGCTCCCTTGACATGAAGAAACCCTTTTTAGGGCACCCTCACTCCTTCCTTTAGTATAAATAGCCTGTTGATGAACCAAGAACAAAAGAATGGTTATCGTTGTTGAACTTTGCTTAAATTTTCTTTCATTTTGAGATCTAAAAAATTGTAATAAATTTTTAATACTTTTTAGTGGTTTGGATCTTTTCTTCTTCATCTCTTTCTCTGTATCTATTTGTCTAAGACCATGGGAGCTCAAAGATCCAGCTCTTATCTTTGGATTTCCATGACTCATAGTGAGTAGATCCTTCTTGGATCTTGAGATATGGTAGGCTAGGGATAGATCTAGGGTTGTGATGGATGATTAGGCTAGATTTTGACATAGATTCCTTCTAGATCTAGTTTAGTTCTTTAAAGTTAAGTGCTTGCTCATTGACGCCTAGAAAGTGTTCGATGAAATGCTTGAGAGAACTAGATCTATGTTTTTCACCTTGAGCTATGAGAGTAGTTTGCCCGATGGGACACCAAGGTGTTAAATGGCTAAAAGGGCTTGAGGAACACTATCACATATATGTTTAGATAGGTAACAAATGAGAGTTGAGCCTTGTAATGTGTATAGGTGAATAGATCTTCGCCACGAGAGTGGGTTGATCGAAAATAGAGGGATCCTTGGTCTAAATTCAATCCTCTAATAAAGTCTTACCAAAGTCCATCATATCTCTAGATTGAACCCGAGCCCATAACCATTATCTCAAGATCCTATCTTTTTACTGATTAGATCCAAGTTCACTCCTTTATTGCTTTACTTTCTTGCTAGTTTACTTATTGCTTTCTTTTATGCATTTTTATTATGTTCGGCCTTGATTACCACTAAATTTAATGGAGACTCGTGACAATCCCCATCTAAATCGCCCACCTAGACTAGGACTCTTAGTGTATTCTCTTTGCTTAGGTTCTACTAGTCTAGCATTCATATCCTTGGACGACCCTAAAGTAATACGATTGACCCCGCTCTCTTGCAGGATTGAAAGTAGGGCTTAGGTTTATAAATTTTAAACTTGGAAAAACCGCCCACATCAGAGGCATTTTTTGGTATATCTAGAGTTATATCGATTCAAGGCCACGATTCGTCCGGTTAGTCTTTGTACCTTCCCAGTTGTCTTAGATGACAACATTTCCATGAAGGTAGCCATCTATTTTGGGTTGACTTCGATACCTCGTTTGGTTACTAGGTAGCCTAGAAATTCTCCTAACGGTGCCCCAAAAGTACATTTGGCGGGGTTGAGTTTCATGTCATACTTGTTAAAGATATCAAAACACTCTTTCAGGTGGGTGACATGGTCTTCTCAATTTGAGGATTTGACCAGCATATCGTGAATTTAAAATTCCGTGGGTTTTCCGAGTTGTCGGGCAAACGTTTTATTCATAGGCCTCTGGTATGTCCGTCTTGCGTTTTTCAGGCCAAAGGGCATAAATTTATAACAACAGGTTCCCCATTATGTTATAAAGACGGCTTTCTCTTGATTGTCAAGATCCATCATTATCTGGTTGTATTCAGAGAAATCATCCATAAAGGATAATAGTTGATGGTCTGTCGTAACCTCGAATAAACGATCAATGTGAGGTAATAGTAAGCTGTCTTTGGGACATGCCTTGTTTAGATCGGTAAAATCAATGCATATCCTCAACTTTCTGTTTTTCTTTTTTGACCACAATTGGGTTAGCAAGACAGTCGGGATAGTGCACCTCCCGAATGAAACCTGCTTTCGTTAATTGGTTAACCTCATCATTGAGTGCTTGGGCTTTTTCATGGCCAAGCTTCCGATATTTATGCTTAATGGGCTTGAACGTGGGGTCCAAGTTGAGCTTATGAGTTGTCACGCTTGGATAGATACCTTTCATGTCATCGGTAAACCATACAAAGGTACCGACGTTGTTTAAGAGGAAGGCTATGAGTGCTTCCTCAGTTTCGGTAGGTAGTTTTGATCCAATGCCTACACATCGTTCGAGATGAGCTTCATCAATGCAAACTTGTTTGGTGAAGTTCTTTGGGGGACCTTGCATTTTCTGTTGTATTGCGCGCTCTTCCTATATATGTAATACCTATTGGGAAGATTGCTTGAGGATCTAGAACCCTCCCAGATAGCAGACTCTAGATACTTTATGGCTACATCGGATTGTAGCTATCTCGTTTGGGGTTGGAAACTTCACACATTGATGATAGGTAGAAGCTATTGCCTTCATCTTGTATATCCAAGGTCTCCCAAAGATCGCGTAGAAGGGAGTTAGACGGTCTATTACTACAAAGATTATCATCTTAATGACTCCACAAGCATTGATAGGGAGTTTGATAATTCCCAAGGAGGTCGTAGTATCTCCAGAGAAACCTACGAGATTAGCCTTCTATCCGGTAATCTCGTAGTTGTCTATCTTCATTTCTTTCAGGGCATCATAAATGATGAGGTCTACTGAGCTTCTGGTGTCAACGATTAGGGTGGTTACTTCGTACCCTCCAACGATGAGCGAGATGACCAGAGTGTCATCGTGTGGTTTTTCGAGATCAATGTCTCACTTTCGCAAAAACAAATTTTGTGTTAGGTTCATGAAAGGAAGGCTTCATCCGGGTACTTGACTCGGCCTTGCGCAGGTAACCTTTGATCGAGTTAACAGAGTCTTGACAGGCAAAGGATCCTCCGAGAATTAAATAAATACTCGTGCTAGGAGGATGCGAAGCTTTTGCCTTTTCAAATAAGGTAGCTATTGTTCCTTTGGGAAGAGGTGGTGATAGACTGGTTTGAATATTCTTCTCAAAGGGGAGTTCTCCGAGGATCATTTCGACTGTTTTCTTAGGAGCCAAAGGTAGAGAATCAATTTCTTTCTCAGGGGACCGGTTCCATTTCAGAGGTAAGGCTTCTCTTGATGAGGCTCGTTTTTGTATATAGGTTGTTTCTTGAGCTCCACATCCTTTATTTCAGCAGCAGCGAATTTCACAGCTAGCTGTCATTGGAGGTCCCAACATTCCTTTGTGGAATGACCTTTCCTTTGCTGATAAAAAAAAATTTTGTTTTCATCATAGGATTTGTTCTAGGGGGCTTTACTCGTTGACCCAACATGTTTCTCTTGCTGTTTTTGGTCAACGACATAAGAGCGCTCGCCCTGACTTTGGTTATTTTTCGAGGGTTGATCTTTAGCAGATGCCTTGGAATCTTGTGTTTCAGCCTTCAGAGGGTTCTGAGTCTTCTTATGAATTATATCAAAAGTTGCGGTTTCCTCTTCCAAGGTGATAAATCGGGATGCTTTCTGTAGTGCATCGCCGATTTTTGGAGGAGGATTAATTGTCAGTTTGGACCAGAACTCTGATTGATACCAGAGACCTCTTCGTAGAGCCTCAATGGCTACCTTGTCATTGGGTACAAATTTGGTTCCCACCGCTCTGAATTTATCTATATAAACCCTGAGCGTGTCCCCGAGTCCTTGTCTTATCTTCCAGATATTTGCTTCGGAAGCCTGCTTCTTGATGTGGGTCAAGTATTGTTTAATAAAAGAGTTAGTTAGCTGATCGAAGCTGTCGATTGAGTATGGTTTGAGACCTGAGAACCATTCCAGGGCTACCCCTATCAGGTTCTCGGGGAACATTCGGCAATATCGAACTTCACATTCCTTGCGCTCGGAGTGAGCCTTAACGATAACTATCCTATAGGTTTTGAGATGACCTTTTGGGTTTAAGGTTCCGTCGTACTCGAGAATGTGAATTTTTCTCGTATCTCAGATGTATGAATTCGCGATTCAATCAGTAAACAAAGTTCCTCGATTCTCTTCTATTAAGCTTTTGATTTCAGGAGTCGAGCTCGTAGCTTTATGGAACTGAGCGTTCATATTCTGAAAAGTAGCATTAGTTCTTTCCATGTACCTGGGAAAAACTTCATATTCCTCATTGAAGAGAGATCGCGCTATGCGAGGCACACGGGCAGGTGGTTCTTGGGAGAACTAAAGTTGTTCGTTGAGATTAGCTCTTTAATGGAGTGGAGGGTGGCGTTCCTCTCGTTAACTGGAGCCATTGCGCTAGGTACTTGACGGGTGAAAGCGAGTCAGTCTGTTCAGGTATCCTGAGTCTTGCACAAGTCGGGTCTGTATCATGGGATTGGCAAATGGTACTTAAATCGTACGGATGGAGGCTACTGTACCCCACTGACAGGGACCAAGGCTCCCTCACTAGGTCTCGAAACAGTTGGAGGAGGAGGGATTACTAGGTACCTATTAGGTATCATTTCAAGTTCCGAACAGGTATCATACCAGGTACCTGTAAGGTATCATACTAGGTTCTGGTATGTATTGCATTATATACCTATCATGTATCGTACCAGGTTCTGTTCAAATGTTGTACCATGTTCCGGTCATATATCGTACAAGGTTTTGGTCATGTATCGTACCAGGTACCTGTCAGGTATCGTACAAGTTTTGGTCAGGTATTGTATCAGATACCTGTCACGTATCGTACCAGGTTTCGGTTAGGTATCGTACCAGGTACCTATCAGGTATGGTACCAAGTTCTAGGCAGGTATCGTATCAGATACATGTCAGGTAGTGTACTAGGTTCCAGTCAGGTATCGTACCAGGTTCCAATCAGGTATCATACCAGGTTCAAGCAGGTATTGTACCAGCTATCTATCAGGTATTGTTCCACGTACCTGTGCAGGTGTGGTGCTGGTATTGACATGTTGGTTCCCATGACCAAGGAGGCTAGAGGAATGAACGTGCATGTTGCTCCTAAATTAGGAGTCTCAAATAAATGTCCCTGGTACCTAGGTGTAGCGCTAACATGTGAGAATTTCAGGCGACCACGAGAAAAAGAGGGGTCGGTTACGATGCCACCGAAGATGACGCCTGAGCCTCGACGTTGGGGAGGTCTCGTCGAGGGAACTAGAGACCTCGATACCTCCTCAATTCGATGGTCGTATTTTTCTTGTCGAGATGTAAGTTGGTGAAGCAACCGCTCGTTGTTCTGAGTCCTATTTTCAAGGAGCAACATCATTTCACGAATCTTAGAAAGTTGGGTCGAGACCTCGTATGAGTTCGAAACCATGGGTTGAGATCTCACAGGAGCCTATCGCTCAGACTCGCTGAGGATCATAGGTTGAGATCTCACAGGAGCCTCTCGCTCAGACTCGCTGGACACCTAAGGTTGATATTTCACAGGAGCATCTCGCTCAGGCTCGTTGTGGACCTTAGACTAAGATCTTAAAGGCTAAGGACTCGAGGATGAGATCTCACAGGAGCCTCTCGCTCAAGCTCGCTAGAGACCTGAGACTGAGATCTCACAGGAGACTATCGCTTAGGCTCATTGAGGACCTGTGGCTAAGATCTTACAAGAGCCTCTCGTTTAGGATCACTAGAGACCTAAAGTTGAGATCTCATAGGAACCTCTCACTCAGACTCGCTGGGGACCTGAGGTTGATATCTCACAGAAGCCTCTCGTTCAGGCTCGCTGGGGACCTGAGGATGAGATCTCACAGGAGCCTCTCGCTTAGGCTCGCTGGGGACCTGAGACTGAGATCTCACAGGAGCATCTCGCTCAGGCTCGCTAGGGACCTGAGGCTGAGATCTCACAGGAGCCTTTCGCTAGGGCTCGCTGGGGACCTGTGGCTGAGATCTTACACGAGCATGTCGCTCAGGCTTGCTGGGGACCTGAGGTTGAAATCTCACAGGACCCTCTCGCTCAGGCTCGCTAAGGACAAGGGGTCTCTCGCTCGTATTGGCAATGAGCACCTGTGAGAGAATGCCTGGATTTTTAGAATCATGACGAGTCTCTTTCGAATGTCAAGAATCCTTTTGGGTTTCGATATGTGGCAGCTCAGGGATCGGGAGTAGCCTTTGTTCGGTGAGCATAAACTCGGCGTCAAAGATGCAAATTTGGGTCGATCCAAATTTCGACTGATGGGATCCATCTTCAGCTAATGGAGTGAGGGATTCAATGACTCATTCTCCACAGACGGCGCCAAAATGTGGATACCAAAATCGACACGTGAATTTGTATAAATGTTGGGATAAGAAAAAAGACACGTGGACAAATCCCGTAAGAACTATTGACCGATTATTCAAAGATTTGGATTGATTTCGATTAAGTGTTACAAGAGAATTGAATGAAAAGAATGATGGTCTTGATGATTACAAAAGATATTAATCGTTTAGAGTATAGATATATAAATAATATTTTGAATATATAATTATTTTTTGGGAATTTTGAGTACTAATTTGGTTTACGTTTTGTTTCGTTCTTTCAGGAGTTGAGGTCAAGATCTGTTCGTGTATTTCAAATTTTCGGATTCGAATATACTTTTTCGCTTCGAGTTCGGTTTGGTTTTTCAGTTCGGGTGTTTTGTTCATCCCTACTGGCGACTAATATATAGATAAATATACTGAAAATGTATACATATGTATATATAATCTAAGTACATAATTTTATAATATTTAATATCTTTAATAAAAATATTAATAGAATATAGTCTACATTTTAGTCGATATCGTTAGACGTTACCAGTAACGACAACGAAATAAACATGGCTTTAGTCCTTTAAGATGTTGACTTTAGATTTACCCATGAATTTATTTTTCTAAGAACATAGTATGTTGACTTTAAAAAAGTGTAGATATATTATTATATTAATGCATCGAAACTTTGTTATCCTCCCTTTAGACCATTCCCAATTTAGATTATATTGATAACTAGAGTTTAATTCGCGGGATATTTTTTTGTATAATGTAATATAAAAAAAAAAGTTAAATATGATATGAGCTTTAATAGTATAGATAAACTATAGTAAAAACAAATATTTTTATTATTAAGTATATTAACGATATTTATTGTCGACTCAGTTTCGAAATGAAAATGTGTTTCTTCTAGCATATATTTATATTATTTGCTAAACAATGATACGATTATAAAGTCAATTCATTTGTATTAACGTTGTCGGGTTTTTTTTATTATAGAATACATAAATCTTATTGTGAACATCGAATTAACATGAATATTTTATAAATACATAGTAGTTTCCTATATTTAAAATTTTCATAATTTAAATTTCCTAATATTGATGTAAGAGTTTAACATGCACTATAAAAGATTTTCTAGAAGATTCTTTCAATTACAATAAAAGAATACAAAAAATCAACAAAAATATTTGCATTGAAAACTAACTATATTATGTTATATATTTTGTAATATAAAACTAACTATATTCTTTGTCTTTATTAGAGTATGTTATCATTCAAAATAGAATATGAATAAAATTTGTTATATATAAAGATTTAGGGGAATATTTTTAAGACATGATTTTAAAAGGGTGCATATCACATGTAAACAAAGGTTGTGCTTCTGTTTTAATAGTATTGATCGTAACTTGTAAGAAAATCTTTTTATAAAAAATGTAATGATGTTCGATTTATCAATTTTTTTTTATCTGGAGAACATTATAAATTTCCAAATAGGGCTTTTGAATTGAATTCTTGTTAGTGATTAAATAGTATTTAGGCTGTTATTAATCAAGTTACCATATTTTTATTATTTAAATATAGTATTTCTATCCAATTATCATAAAAAAAAGTTATTGGTACATTAGGTCATTCTAATCATTTTAGGCTTTTTGTAATGTTAACAAAAGAATAAATTGTATATTTTTCACTAAGGTGTATTAAAAAATTGTTTTCCATCAAATTATATTTTTGTTATGATATATTAAATTTTAGCAGGAAATAAATGTTTCATGCTGCAAATTGTCCTAAGATAGTGAGAATTTCTGTCTCAAGCCCATGGTTTCCCCCAATCTGTGAATTTTGTCAAGAGGTGGGGTACTCTGTCAAAAGATGTTCAACAGCACCGGTTACATGTCAGGGGTGTAAATCCACAAGTCGTTTAGCTGAAAACTGTCCTAAAGTTCAGAAGAAACCAACAAAAAAAGAAGATATTCAACCTTCGAGGAAAGATCGATTACAGTGGGTGGAGAAAAAGAAAGATAAAATTGATGATAAAAAGTTTGGATATGATCTAGATGGTCAGTTGATAGTTGATCTGAATCACAAGCAATTAGTTATTTCTGAGGATAAAGTTGCGGATAAGAAACAGAAAGTAAATAAGAAAGGGAATGATCAGTGTCCTCCAGCCCATCTTCAGACTCATCTTTAGGTATCTCAGATTGTTCTGACTCTGAATCCTCTGAGTTTGCGGATGATGACGAATCAGGCCAAGAGGCGGAAGAAGTCTTCCAGAAAGCTTCCACAAAACGGGAAAAAAAAAATTCAAACTCAACTTCAAAAAAGGTCAGCGAAAAGACAGAGAAGAGAAAATCAGGGTTCCAACAGATTCAATCCTCTTCGGAGAAAATAAATTTGCCTCCTCATTCGCGCTACTTACAAGATCAGCTTATGGATATAGGTTCAAATTTATGAATTCTCAATCTTGTTCTACAAGTCTTTTTATATTTTTTTGAGGCCTGTCAAACAAAATACTTCAAAAATGACGTAAAACATTTCATTAAAATTAATGAAGATTCCCATTTTATCAAAAAAATAAAATAAATGTTTCATGATATCTGTAGAATATTGTGAATTTAGAAGTAGCATATTTAGTTTTTTTTCTTTAAATGTGTTGATGTACACTATACGTAATTTAGTTTTCAGTATATGAATATATATGTTATATTCAAGAATTGATCAGTACGTTGTAAATTTGAATAAAATAGATACATATTTTGTTAGAAACTTAATTATATTGGTACTAGTAAAATATTTTATAAACTATCCAATTAATTTATATTTTTCAGTATTAGTAACAATTTTATTTATTTATTTTCTATGTTTTTTTATTTTTATTTGATACAAATAATATAAACAATCATCTATAAAGTTAATAACTGAAATAAAATTTAATCAAACAACCTCAAAATCAACCCTTGGAAGAAGGGGGTGGATTTCCGAAGTTTTGTTTCGGTCAATGGTTTATGGGATGTTAATCATTCCGGTAATTGTCTTTCCTGGCGTGGCATGCGCTATGATCATCTAGTGCATGCTCGTCTTGATCGCTCTCTGTCTAATAACTTTTGGGTTTAGTTGTTCCCTTCTGGCCGGTCGGAGTATCTTCGCTTTGAGGGTTCAAATCATCGCCCTTTAGTTACTTATCTTGACAACTCCAGAGTAAAGGGTCGTTAGCTCTTTCGGTTTGATCGTCGTTCTCATGAGCGGGATGAGATCTTTCAGTTGGTTTCCGATGTTTGGTCAAATGAGGATGATGTTACAGTTTCTGTGAAGCTTAGTAGATGTCGCACATCCCTTGTACGCGTTGATCTAAAGAGCAGCATCTAAATTGCGCTCGCCTAATAGAAGAGTCACACAAGAAACTGGATATTCTTCTCTCGAATTCAGTTGTTGATGCACTTGAGTTTCAACGGATCACGGTGGTACTAAATGATGCTTATAGGGAGGAGGAAAAATTCTGGAAGGAGTGTAGCCGGATTCTCTGGCTACAACACGATGATCGAAATTCGGGGTTCTTTCATGCTTCCACTCGGAATCGAAGAACAATTAACCGAATTTCGGTTATTGAGGATGATGGGGGTGTGATTCATTATAAGGAGGTTGATATTGCATTTGTTATATGTTCTTACTTTCGTTCCACCTTCTCCTCCAATGGAGCAGTTGACTTCTCGATCATTGAGAAATCTTTTCTATCACAAGTCTCGGATGCTGCCAATGCCATGCTCATTGTCGTCCCTTATTCTGAGGAAATTCGCATTGTTGCCTTCTCGATTAATGCTGATAAGGCACCAGGATCAATGGGTTCTCTGTAGGGTTTTATCACTCGTTTTGGAGAGCTATTGGCTCCGATATTGTTCGTGAAGTTATTGAATTCTTTGTGTCAGGTTGTTTTAGACCTGATATGAATTCAACCCACGTCACACTTATTTCGAAGCTTGGTCATCCTTGTAAGGTTTAATATTATCGCCTTATTGCCCTTTGTGGTTTTTTCTACAAAATAGTAACCAAAATCCTTACGGCTCGAATGCATTCCATTCTCCCTGGTTTGATCTCTGAGAATCAGTCTACTTTTGTTCTGGGTCGAGTAATTTTGGATAATGTGCTTATCAAACATGAGGTTCTACATTGCCTTCGATGCTCAAAGGCTACAAAGCACTGTACAATGGCAGTTAAGACTGAAAAGAGTAGGGCATATGATCGAGTGGAATGGACGTTTTTACTCCGTGTAATGGAGAAGTTCGAATCCCATCAAGTGTGGATTCAATGGATAATGGAATGTGTTATGAAAATGTCGTATTCTTTTCTTCTCAATTGGTCTCTGTATGGGAGAGTCCTTCTGTCTCTGGGTTTACGGCAAGGGGATCCTCTTTCCCCATGTCTGTTTATTCTGTGTAAAAAAATGCTATCTGGGATGTGTCGACAATCTCAAAATGATGGTAGTCTAGCGGGGGATAAAGGTGTCGTGACATAGTCATCTCATCAATCATCTACTCTTTGTTGATGATACTATGTTTTTCTGTAAACCGGATGCTGCATCTGTGCAGACTTTGAGAAAGATCCTTCATGACTATGAGCTAGCCTCTGATCAATCGATTAATCACACTAAGTCCTCTATTACATTTTTTCTCAAAGTCACCAGCTGATCGACGACTTTTAGTAAAAAACATGTTAGGAATTCACAAGGACGGCGACATTGGGAAATATATAGGTTTACCAAAACATTTCGGGCAACGAAAGTGTGACATCTTCGCGTCTATTGTTGACAAAATAAAGTAGAAAGCTCAGGAGTGGTCTTTGTGGTTTTTTTTCTTTAGCCGGGAAACATGTTATGTTGAAATCTATTTTATTGGTAATGCATATGTATGCTATGTCCTGTTTCAAGTTGTTGTTGTCTTTGTGCAAACATATCTAGTCAGCTCTTACTTGTTTCTGGTCGGATGAGAAGCAAGATGTACGCAAGATGTCGTGGGTATCTTGGGAGAAACTGACTTTACCATGCCTTGTTGGGGGGTTAAGTTTCTATGAAGTTGAGGCTTTTAATGATGCTTTGTTGGCTAAGCTCTCTTGGCGAATTCTTAAAAATCCCACGTCTCTGGTGTCTTGTATTTTTCTGGGAAAGTAATGTCATTCTTCCTCCTTTATGGAGTGTACTTTGCCAACGACTATGTCGCATGGTTGGCGTAATATTATGATTGGACAAGAGGTTTTGTGCTAAGGACTTGGTTGGATAATTGGTGATGGTGCCACTATCAAGATCTGGAAGGATTATTGGCTATCCACATCGATTCATATGGCTTCTATGGGACCACCAGTACTGGGTTTTGAGGACCTCACTATCGTAGATTTGTTGTGTCCTCAAGCTAGAGTGTGGAATTTGCAGCGAATTTCCAAGGTTTTGCCTCATTGCCAATCTCTCATTTCAACTCTTGTTCTTGGTAAATCAACACGTGAGGATTCTTTCGTCTACCTGCCTAATAACAATGGCATATACTCTTGTAAGAGTGGTTATTCATGCCTAACTTCAGTCATTGGCTACACATCGGGGTGATTTTAGCTGGCTGAAGAATATTTGGAAGGTCAAAACATTGCCAAAAATCCATTGCTTCCTTTGGAAAGCGATGAATGATGCCTTGCCAGTGCGTGAGCTTCTTCTATCGCGGGGTGTGTTATTTGATTCTGCTTTTCCTCGTTGCGGTACTCCAGAATCATTTGATCATGTCTTTCTGCACAGTGCTTATGCTCAGCAGGTTTGGGATAAGGCTCCTATTGTCATTCCCTCTTTACCCTCAATACCTACCTTGTATGGGTTTCTTTCCTCTATGTGCTCTGTCAAGGCTTTCCCTCCAACTGGACTAAGTGATGTGGATCTTTATCCTTAGATTTGCTAGCACCTATGGAAGGCTCGAAATCGTCTCATCTTCAATGCAGAGTTTATCTATGAGAATGATCTCCTGTTGACAACAGTTTGTAATGTGCGAGAGTGGCAGACGGCTAGATCTCTGCAAGTTTGAGTAGGGCGTCCGGTGACAGCTTTAGTGTCTCCAGCCCCACAAGTGCATGCCTCCTTCTGATGTTTCGTTGACGCATCCTAGGATTATTTGGCTAAATCTTGTTGTATGGGATGGGTGTGTCGCTCTCCGGCGAATGCTTTTGATGCAACATATGTTTCTTATGCGGAGGGACTTGCCACACCTTTAGTGGCAGAGACTTTGGGTCTTTATCATGCGCTATGCCAAACTCGAGTGTTGGAGATAGAAGAGATGCATGTGCTCTCAGATTCCCAAGTTTTGATCAATTTGATCAATCAAGGGGAGGACCATACTGATATCTATGGCATCCTTTATGACATCATGAATCTAATTCCGGATTTTTCGTGCTTTTTTTTTTTATTTTAAAAAACAACTAATTTTGAGGTTGATTCCCTAGTAAAACGAGCTTTTTGTGCTCAGGTTGCTTCGGTTTGTGAAGCTTAATAAAATTTTTTTTGTGATCCAAAACGAAAGTTCGGGGGTGGTTGACATTGTAGATGTAATGATTTTACCATTGTTCAAAGGCTTTACCTCTTATTATTCACAATCACGCATTTATTCTTTTTTTTCTTCTCTATAGCTAAAATATGCTCATATTTTGTTTTTTACTCTTTAAATATACATAATTTTTAAAGTCTTATTATGGGAACTTTTAAAATGACTTCTTTTATCTCCAGAATTTGAATAAAATTAACGATATCAAAATTAAAAAAATTTATTCTCGTAAAATTTATAACAAAATTCTTACAATATCCAATCTAGTAGTAATTGGTAAAAAATATTTAAAAAGTTCTAGAAATGACTAAAATGTAGGAAATAATTAAGATTTGGTTGATCAAGATGTTTATAACCTCCTTATTTCAAAGACAATTTCATAATTTAAATCGAACATAATTTGTATTAAATAAATAATCATTTGTATAATATTTAAATTAGTAATCACAACCTTTTAGATTAACCAAACTCATTAAAATTTAGCAACAATCATTTTTTTTTTTAAAGGACATTTATTAATTAAAAAAATTTACAAGATATGGGGGCGGATTAGTGTTAAGGCTGTAAGGACTTTATCATGTTTTAAAGTCTTTACAGTAATATTTTCTCCAATCATGTTTTTATTCTCTAATTTTTCTCTACAACCTTAACCGTCCAACTTTCCCTTTCTATATCTTTAACATGTGTTTTTAAAAATCTCATTAAAGAGACTTTTGAGTAGTTGTAAGATTAATTTCTTTTATTTAAAACAATTAAAAATACATATAGATAAACTCTTAACTTAAAATGAATTATATAGTAAAAATAGCAAAATTTCCAAATAATCGATTAGTAACCAATTTTTTTTTAAAATTAAGAAACTTTCAAGTAAAATATAATTTAGCCAACAACACTTTTTTTTTTACTTTTAGTTTATAAATCTAACGATAATTTTTTTTGATGTTTTTATAATATAATTATACTTTACCAAAAATATACTTAACAGGTACAACTTCTACAGTTTTGTTAATAATCAAAATTTTATTATAACTAAAACTAACCGTCGCATTCTCTACAACCAAAAATTTCTACAGCCAAAAGTCTTAAAAGTCTACAGCGAAAGCCTACAGCCATAGTCCTTACCAATCAGGCCCATGGCTTTTTGAACTACGTAGTTTAATAAAGTAACAATACAATTTCTTATAAGATAGGAACATCAATGACTAGTCAACAACTAGAGAAATAGGTTAATAGATTAATACTAAAATTAGAATAACTAGTATCTAGATGAAAAATCTACGGCCTCTACGACTATTTTTACCCCTTTCCACAAACCTTTATCCATTCCATATTTTATATTTTTTGTGTTGGTTTGATTTGCCGACGTCCTCTTAATAGACCAAGATTAGATTTATTGTCAATCTTAGCCTCAACTTCAACGTCTTGATCTGTGAACAAAGGAAGATTCTCCTAGACATTTTCACTCGGGTTGAAGTTGACAACAAGGGGACTGGAGGCAAACAAATCATCATTTGAGTTAGAGCCCTCAGTGACGATATTTTTTATGGAATTTCTTCTGTAATATGATGTTGATGAGCTGGAGAAGTGGTTAAATATGCTACTATGATGCAAGTTGTCAGAGAGCTTGGATTTTGAGTGATGTTTACTTGAGAAGGTAGAGTTGTAGAAGTTAAGGCAGTGTATATACTCAGATGATTTGAAATTTCTTTTTCATTTCCTTTGACAGAGGTTAGAGGGTTTGTTTTTTGTGCTTTAAGTGTTGTAAGTACTTGAGAGCTCATCAACTCTTGATCTTTACACATTGAGCCATAGACCACATCACGCATGGGTAAAAACCTTCCTTTACTATTGATCCAATAGTCACGTTTCCAACAGTAGCCACATCTTGGTGATCAGCATTGAAAGTAGTGTGTATTGGAGTATTGATATTCTGGATTTTTTCAAGTTCCACAATCAGCACCTTATCACTAAAGTTTCAGTTTTCTTTTTGTCTTAGATAATGGTTTTGGTTGCTAGTGGTAGCAACCAACGCTTCTCCTTGTGTCCTAAGTTCCGACATCTTTCACAAGTAGATGCGATTCAAGTGTGATACAATATGGGCTGAACATGGAGCTGAAGTGGAGCTAACGGTGTGATTCATGAAGTATTGGACCGAGGGAAGCATAAGGATTCAAAACAGACAA
>OVAN01004833.1:0-24832 GCA_900406275.1 Anastatica hierochuntica
ATATATTTGAGAGTGATTAGATTCATTAACATATGTGGATAACGCATAGCCTAAGACTTGGCATTCAAAATATTCATTTTGTAACGAATCAATACCAAAGACTCGACAAAATGGAGTATAAAAATGTTTTTATTTGAATAGAAAATAGAGTGCTTAAATGATTTAGATTTTTTTTAAAGACATAACTAAAGAAAATTTTGTTTTGTAAACTGTTTTCTTGAAACTTCTTTTGTGGGAAGAAATTCCCATTTTAATATATAGTCTTTTTTTATTAGTATATGTTCGCTAGATCGATTCCATTACACATATTCTCCTCAAGTTAGTGGAGAATATATAAGTGGTAGAAACAACTTTCTTTAAAGAATTTCTTGATGCGGAAGATGAGTATAAGAAGAGGAAGAAGAAGAAGAAGAGGAAGAAGAAGAAGAAGAAGAAGAAGAAGAGTATTTTGATGTTTTTGTTCTTTTGGGATTGTTTTCAATGGATCTTGTGTCTAGTTCAAGCTTGTATAGTAGATCACATGCATTTTCGTTACAATATTTTGGTTTGTTGTGATCAGAAACATATGATCAATCTCTTCCCCTATATACGTTGACATATGTACTTATATTGTAATTAATAAATTTTAATGGTTATGATCAGAGTGAAATAACTTTGAGACAAAGAGGTGTGTGTATCAAAGCAAAGTACTATGTTGATGTCACTTTTTTAGAAAGCATAATACATTGGAAAGCAAGAGATTGGCATCATCTATGTTAAGGTTAGAAGTGATTTAATGAGTATATTAAGCGAGAACATATTACCTTAACCATAAGAATTTTTAGAAAAGGTATTAAAGGATCATATTTTATAAATTATGTTCTATACTTTTCATTTATAAAAATGTTTTGGAAGATTGCATTTTCATGAAATTAGACATTTTGAGATAGAGAATGAGCTTTAACCTAGTGGCAAGCTACCATCTCATAAGGTTTGGGGTCGTGTGTTCGAACTCCGGCACTCGCTCGTGTGTGGGGTTTAAGGGCCACCGGATCGGTCCGTTGTGATCTGAATCCTCCTATGTGAGATTAAAGGTTACCGGATCGACCGGTTGTGACCCGGATTACCGACGAAAAGAAAAAGAAATTTTGAGATATAACCTTTTTCAACACTAAAATAATGGGTCATAAGCCCATAAGATGTTCTGCAGCAAGAGAATAATAGAAATAAACCCATAAACCCAAATGTTTTTTTATTGAGAGTGAGATTAAGTTACTAATCGTGAGGTAAGTTTTAAAACAACCGTAGTTTTAGTAATACTTTGGCTGTTTAACATTAGACAAAAACGTTTTTGTTACTATTTGTTGGGTCCGTCGTTACAACAAAAAAACCTCTCTTCAAAGACTTTCTTACTTAAAATTCCGAAAATACCCTTACATTATTTCACGTAAAATGATTTAATTTTGAAAATTCTTACTATAAATAGACAAAATCAGCTGAAACAGAAAACTTTTTTAAAACCAAAACTTAAATAGAAGGGTAAATTCGGAAATTCATTAAAAAAAATATTTGTAGAAACGGGCAAGCTTCTCGCATGTTGTCACATTGTTGCTATTTCAACTTCATGCATACGCTTTAATTAGACTTTTTTTTTTTCTTAACTTAACCTTTCCGTTTTCCAAATCAAAATTTAATACTATAATTTTTGTTAAACAGTTAATAAATTTAAAATTTTGCTAATATTAAGCTTATTGGTGGAGAGGCATGCTTGTAGATTCCACATCTCTCTCCACCTTTTCTTCTTCTTCTTCTTTCTCTTTGTATTTTGTTATTGAAAATGGAGAGCCACAAGTGTAGATTTTGCTCTAAGAGCTTTGTCAATGGAAGAGCTTTAGATGGTCACATGAGATCTTTTCACATGCCGAGTCTTCATAAGTTTAGTGTTGATGAAGAAGAGGAAAGGCCGAGTCAACTCAGCTATGTTTCTTCATCTTCTTCTGAAGAGGAAGATGGAAAAAGAAATGGGTCGAAAAAGAAGAAGGTGAAAACGAGTCAACTCGGATTCAAGAACGAGACAGAGCTTGAACATCCTCAAAGCTCAACTTCTGATACGACCACCGAAGAAGATCTCGCCTTTTGTCTCATGATGCTCTCAAGAGACAAATGGAAGAAGAAGAAGACGAAGACGAAGAGTACTTATAAAGAAGTAGTCGAAGAGATCGACACAGAAGAATCAGAAGGTTACAACAAATCTAATAGAACAAGATACAAGTGTGAGACTTGTGGGAAAGTGTTCAAATCTTATCAAGCATTAGGTGGGCATAGAGCAAGCCACAAGAAGAACAGAGTAAGCAATAAAACAGAGCAACGAAGTGAAACAGAGTACGATGATGTTGTTGTTGTTGTCGCCGAGAAGAGAATCCATGAATGTCCAATATGTCTTAGAGTTTTTCCATCGGGACAAGCACTTGGAGGTCACAAGAGATCTCACGGAATCGGAAGTTGGTCTATAAATCATCATCAAGTTCATAAAATCGAGTCTGCGAAACAGAGGATGATAGATCTTAATCTCCCTGCACCAACGCATGAAGAAGATGTCTCTGTTGTGTTTCAATGAATGCTTTACAAAGGTAATAGACTTTGCGTGATTTGGTTAGTCCAAATTTTCGTAAAGTTTGAATCTTTTTTTGTTAACTATTATAATTTTTGGGGGTCGAACTAGAGAAAAAAAAAAGTTATGTTTTTATTACATAATGCAAAGGAGGTTACATTTACATGTTCTAACGCCAATTCGTGTTCGTATTGGCCTCACGTTGTCTTGACCTAACCACATCATTCGAAGAACATTCAAAATTAGCTTATAGCACTTAGTTTATACATTAGAGACTTTTAATGTTTGTGTTAAATCAATATTCATTGTATCACTATCTATCAAACTTATAACTTGATATTAAAGGACTTGGTCTACCACAAATGTAGAAAAAAGATTCAAGTGCATTTTGTTCTTTACTTATGACTTGAAGCAAAACTCACTAACTCTCACCGCCTCAATAGAATCCAACACAATGTGACGCAGGAGTGGTTGTATTCAAGTAACTGCAAGCTTGACTATTCTCATACTATTATTTAGTGAGACTAATTGCGTGATATTTGGTGATATTAGTCCCCTAAAATCGTTTAACCTAATATAATAGATTAGTTCTCAAATTTCGGATGCACTAAAACGTTTGAAGTTTGGATGAAAAATATAGTGAGTTACAACAATTTGAAAGTTTATCTAACAAAAAAGAAATTGAAAGTTTAATCGTGAGAGTGAAACTTTTTTTTTGGATAAAAAGCATTTTATTGAAATACTAGAAATTACAGAGATATGGTTATTAGAACCATAAAGTTCACAACAAAAGAGACAAATACAAATGTTACTGAGAGGCATTAACCACAATATAGCAACTGTGAACAGTAGACACTCACCATGTCATGGCGATAAAACTAGTGTTGAGGTCCTCTGCCTTGACCCCTTCTTGCCTTACCAACAACCATAAACCACTTCATCTCCTTTAGCATTTGAGACGGCTTTAATGGCCTTCCACCCCGAGACCTTTGTGTCGATTCATCATAAGCTTCTGGAGAGAGGAAGACTTTGTTGCGAAAGTCTTCATGTGGATCACGAGGCGGTCTAGGAAGAGACTCAAAAGAGTCAGAGGCTGTGGAGAGGTAAGGAGATGGCGGAGATGAATAATCCACCAGCTGGCCACTGGAGAATCCCTAACCGTATCATCTTTCACTGTTGTAAAATCAGTACCTTGATTTGTTTGTTGAGAGAAAGGAGAAAATATGGTTTTGTCAACCATATTACTTTCTTTTGAAAGGCCACTAGATGCTTAGGTTTTCCTCGTATTGGTAAAAAATGGATAGTTTTACTCCAAGAAAGGTATAAGTTGGATAGCTTCAGGTATTGGAGCGCCTATGCTTACCAGTAAGCCGTGGCTCAATCCAATCTTAATGAGAGAGGCAAAAATCCTAGTCGAAGTTAAGTTGGATAGGTCATTCCCTCATCAACTTAGTTATTAGGAAGCTATTGAAACTTAAATATTAAAAAACTCTGTTTAAATTTGTGATCTCATTTGATGCCAGCCTTTGATACAAAGATATTGTCATACTTAAACTTATGACACGATTATACGGTGGAACTAGTTTGGTATATTATTCTTTAACGAAAAAATTATACTACTAATTAATATTTAGAGACTTTCACTTAACACAAGCACCGTAGTCTCTTAGCTAATTTTGAATTTTCAATGGTCAACTGATTCACAAAGTAACTTCCACAAACATTAACTACTTTGAAATGTGAATTTCATTGTGATTCAACGATAGTTTGACCATTCTATAATACATATTGGTTGGAGTTGATAGCTAGATTTTCAGTCGTGCGTTAGCCTAAGACTCCATAAAATTTGATTCTCTGGTGAACCAAGAGAAACACATTTTAACTTCAAGAGAACTTACAAAGCCGGTGAGGATATAGTAAATTCCCAAAAACGATATACCAACTTAGGCTTGGGCGTCTCGACTCTCGAGTAGGGTCTATTCGAGTGGATTTTCAAATACCTAAAGTTTAGTTCATTTGAGGTAGTTTTAAAGTTTGGAAACATGTCGTTTATTTCTAGCTATTTGTGAAGGGACGGTCTTTATCGTTTAGTAGAATTAGGTGTTTCGATAGTCTCGGTTTGCTCATTCTTCCATGTTATGATGGTGAAGAAATCGGTTCGGTGGTTTGATGTTTATTTTCTCCTTTTCGTTCAATAAGCGAATGATTTTTGTTAGACCATCATACATTAGAATTGATGGGATTGATCTTTTTGGAGACGGATCTCTAAAAACTAAATTATTTTCAAGCAGCTATTGTGTATAAAAGGAGAGTCAAGCAATTTAGAGGATCCGAGCTTATGGTTAAGCTATTTGTCCCCTAATTTTCGGATATTCGATCAGTTGTTTCCACTAATTATTCCTTTCGGATTGTAGGAGAAAACAACTTGCAAGTAAACAAAAAGATATCATTTTCAGA
Organism: Anastatica hierochuntica; assembly: GCA_900406275.1. Taxonomy (NCBI): domain Eukaryota; kingdom Viridiplantae; phylum Streptophyta; class Magnoliopsida; order Brassicales; family Brassicaceae; genus Anastatica; species Anastatica hierochuntica. Next base: position 5,048 of record OVAN01004833.1, read on the forward strand.
AATTGTCTAATGCTCTCTCGACGAGTTGTCACTGCAATAGACGTCGTAAAAAGAACTTTTAGTATAATAGACTTCAATACGTCATCGAAATACTATCCGAAAGTATGATAGGTTGACGGTATGATATTATCTTTTATTTGTAAATTTGCAGGAAAAATTGTTTCTATTAATAAAATGGGTAATCCCAATGTTTAAAAAATAAAAGAAAAAGGACTTAAACTATGTAAGATGTTAACGAGTGCATTGTTCCTAATCATACTTTTTAGATTTAGCTAATACTATAAAAAAATTGCGAATGAAAAAGGAAACTATGAATGGATAATCGAAAATCAATGATAATAAAAGAGAGGAAGATTAAGAAATGATTAGGAAGAGGAAAAGTACATGGGTGGATTACAAATAATGTTTTGCTTTCACAATTTCAGTGAAGAATCTTAACACTGTGATTATATGTAAACCTAAACACAAATGCTGCAAGGACCATGAGATAGGAACATAATACATAGTATTTAATCTCTAACAACATCATATGATTTGGTAAAATGTATAAAAGATCCATATTTTAGATTTCTTAAGCAACATATTTGAAGAAATAAAGAAGGAGAAAAAGAAAGGCTAATATAAAACGATGTGTTATATAATATCATTTGATTGGTTAACATCACAATCAATGACTAAGAGGTAACAACACATTAAAACATGATTATAATCCAAATTAATAGAGAAAAAAACTAAGTAGAAAAACAGACGAATGTGACTAACATTTTTTTTTTCTTTCAACTTTCTCGCTTTTAACATTTCCAAGCTGAAATAGCAACAAGTTCTTTCCTTTGCCAACACAAGACAAGTGAAGACGATGACTGTCTCTTCTCCAAATGAAACCCTCTCGTCGGATTCCTCTGCAACAAATACTCCGCTTGTGTCTCCGCCGTCTGACTCAAAGCCACCGGAGAAAACCCACATTGCCCAAATAAGCTTCTCCACGGCGGCGATCTCTCCATCCAACGGTAACGATTCGTCAACAGCTTCTGTATCGACGGTTGCACACAAAACCTCTCTATACTCGTTGCAGCTTCTTGATTCGGATTCACGGAGTCGAGAGACTCGAGTAGAGTCGTGTAGTACTGAAGCGTGTTGATCACACCGTTTGGGAACGGCGTGTCATTGTTACGGTCGCAGCTTCTGTCCGAGCAGACGACGACGTTTGGAGAGATTTGTTTGAGGAAGCGGAGGATCAACGGGAGGTAACCGGAGACGACTGAGCTAATGGGAAGATTCACAGCTATTGCTTCTTTATCAGATGATCGGAGGAGAGACAGAGGCCAATTGTTTGGATTCAGAAGAATCTCCATGTTCAAGAGCTCAATTTCGAACGAAACTCCGGTTTCTCCTGCGAAATTTCTAAGATTTTCTTCTGTAAACCGAAGCTCGAATTCGTCGGAAACAGTTGAAGGAGAAGCGAAAGCTGTAATCTTTAGCGACGGAGCTGCTGATGATGCTCTGTTTCTTCTTCCGGCGAGTTCTTGAATCAAAGAAGCCCATTGACCACCGTAACCGATATCGAAATCGACAATGTGGATCCGATCAAACCCTTCCACGGATTCGAGAATCGTCTGGTTCGCCGTGAAGTTGAGGAATTGAAGAAACGGCGACGTTTCTGAGAATGCTCTGTAGGCTGCGATTCGAAGGATAAGGGTTTGTGGAGGAGAGAGTGGTGGTGGCAAGTCTTGAAGCAGAGAGTGAAGAGCTTCGGTTATATAGGAAGCCGCTCGATGAAGTGGAGGCTTAGGATTGTTGTTGTTGTTAAGATTGTGATTGAGCCGCGCCAATATCTCTTGCGCGAGGATGTGATTGTTATCTCCGCCGTTAGTTGTTCCGATTAGCTTCGCCGCCGCGTTGAATAGCTGGTCGATGATAAACGTTGACTGGTCGTGGACGTCTTCGTTTGCAGCTAATTTGGGCGGCGTGAGAAACAGGTCGGGAGATTCATGAACCGGATCCGAGAACGGGAAGCCAAACTGGTGGAAATGGAGTTGAGTAGATTCGGGTTGACCCAAATTGAGTCTTTTTGCTGGAGGAGACGACGGAGGATCCGAGAAAAAACCCGGATTTGGGTTTATCAGAGTTTCTTGATTCGTAGTAATCTGAAACTTTTCCGGTGGTGGTGGTGGCGGCGGCGGGTCGTGAAGAGGGAAGCCATAGCCAAACAGTGGATTCGGATTATCAATAACCTGGTCAGATCCAGAACCCGGGTCGAAACCCACGAAATTAGAACTCGGGTCAGCAACATCACCGGCCATGATTAGTCTAAGAATACTCTGCTCTTGTCCCGGCGAGCCAGAGAGTACTCCGTCGAAATCCTCGAAACTCATTTGATCGCATTTCCCATCGGCGCCGGAGAAGGCGCCGCCGCTGGGAACACCACCGTGAGAGGAAGACAGCGTGGTGGTTGAGGAAGAAATGAAAGGGCTTGGGCTTCTTAAAGAGTCTAAAACAGACGTCGGCTCTAAACAACAACCACCATTGTTAACACCGACAATAAAGCAGAGATCTTCTTCTCCTCCGCCATGGAGTTTCTCTCGATTCGCCCAGATTTTGTATTGTGGAGAAGAATCTAACAAACCCAAAACCCCTTTCCCTTGAAATTGCTCAAAGGGCAGGGGCATGACCAATCTAAAAGATTGAAACGAGACAGAAAAGGGGAAGAAGATTAAAGAACAAAACAAACCCAGAAAACCCTAGATCTCAAATGAGAAGAAGAAGAAGAAGAAGAAGATGAAAGCTTGAAATTGAAATTGGCGCCCACATTTTACACTCAGTGATAGTAACAATCTTTCTTCTTGTTTCTTGCCTCTAAATGCTTACAACAACGCACCAAAGTAATGATCTTCTTCATCAATGCCTCTCTCTCTCTCTAAAGAGATTTTGTTTTTCTTGTGTGTATGTGTGGTGCCTTGTGCCTGTAGATTTACTTATCTACATCTGTATCATTTTCATATCCTTTCCTTACAAACCCTACTCGCATTTACAGCGCGTGGCTCCTACTCTCTCTAGAGACACTAGTCAGTCCAAGTACATATTAGTTCTTTTCTCCTTGGATTTTGCCTTAAATGAATTTCATTTTTTTTCTGTTGACTATGAACTTCATTTTTCTTGAGTTTTCTACTTCTACAAAAAAAAAATTATAATTTAGATTGTGTTTTGTGTTTAAAATTGGAAATTAAGCCGAATAAGATTAAAAATTGACACCAAACTATTGATTATTCGGTTAATGTAAAACCGTATTTATCATAACTAATAAAAAAGATGAAAGTTAGTATTAAATTTTCGAAAAATATTTTGACTAAAATTCATTACCATTGAGATAATTTATATGAACTATTTATATTTAGTTTTTAGTGCCAAATAATAAAATAAAACCAAGAAAATGTTATCTCTATTTTTCTATTAATTTAAAATAAATAAAAATCTAACAACTGCAAAAGAATTTTCTAAATCACCAAACTGTAAAGAAAACCTAAAAATATAAATTTTAGTTTTTTTTGGTTAACACCTAAAAATGTCAGTTATATTAGTTGATTGTCGTATAAATGAGAGGGCGCGTTAAAGAAAAATCATTGAGCTGAAACACACACACTTGACACTACTGTAAAAAATCTAAAACAGATACCGAGGTTTCAGAAAAAAAGTGAATTTGACGCAGATGGTTCATTGTCTGTCGTTATTTACCAAAACTACCCTTCGTTTTTTGTAGAACATGCTCAACATAAGTGAGGATAGTATTGTAAAGTCCAATCAAATACAGCTTAGATTGCAGCAAGGTGGCTTTGATGCCTTGTTTTTAAAAACTCAATCTATCGGTTAAGATTGCATGTATTAGACCAAGATCCAGTTTTATACATTTAGACCATGATTAATGACGGTCTTTAACAAGGGCTCTTAAAAAAAATACTCCAGTATTTAATGACGTGGGTTCTTAAAATGTAAGAGCATGATTAGCGTGAGTTTTTTGGATGGAGTTCTTAGGTTCGGTTAAGAGACAGTCGTTTAGTTTTTAACTAAAAAAATTAAGAACCGTCTTTTAGAGTTTTTATTTAAGAAACGATTCTTAGTTTTTTACTTAAAAACTAAGAGTTTGTCTCTTAACCGAACCTAAGAACCACATCCTAAAGGATCCGCATTAATCATGCTCTAAGAACCCATGTGAAAGTTTCTTAAAACTCTTAATTAAGAAACTTTCTCATGGGGTTCTTACATTTTAAAAACTCATACAATTAAATACTAATATTTTTTTAAGAACCCTCGTTAAAAACCTCCACTAATCGTGCTCTTATATGTCTTATAGTATAAAATCTAGAAGGTATAGGTTCATGAGACAATGAATACTAATATCGTTTTTTGGTTGTTGTAAGAGAAAGAAGTTTTTTTCTTCTATATTTTCTTATAAAAACCTTTTGTTACCTATCTTTCGCTACTGAATATTTCCTCCATTTCACTAATATAAATGATATTTTCAAGTTCAAATTGAAAAGTTAAAGGTATATGAATATTCTAACCAGTTAGATTATACAGTATATTTGTCATTGGTTAAAATAGATTTAGTTAATAACATTTTTATATAAACAGGTAAATTATATGAAAATTTGTACTTTATTAAATTGTATGCATATACTTTAAACATCACTTAAAATGAAATCGATAAAGTAATAATCTATGATTAGACTAATGAAGAAACTCAAAAACTTTAAATTTGTCTAGATTATGGCAATCAAGTTATGTTCACACTCTAAATTAGGTTTTAAAAATGATGGCATAAAAAAACTTAAATAGCTGTGTATGGATAGTAATATAGGATAATGATGAAGGAAATCATGTAAAAGATGTGCAGCTGGATTTCTAAGACAAGGTTGGAACTTTTGGTGGTTAGTGTATGAGTGAAAAGAACACATTGCTTATGTGATTGCTCAAAAAGCTAACTTGTTATTTCTAATTTTTTAAAAAAGTATAAAATATATAACAAATCATATAAATTGGACAATGTAATAATGAGAGAGACATGTTTTTTGTTTACAAGACAAACAAGAAACTCCCATGTGAGTTTCCACCACCTTTGTTTTGAAATATGGCTAACAAGTAACAACATGTATTCCATTAAAATATTTGTTCTGGTTTTGTATATCTTTAGGTAGATAAGTGGCTAGAGGAGGAACACATCGACCGTGTGTTACCCGCATTACATACTCGTGATTCGGTTGCACGAAAACAAATAACTCGGTTAGTGTGTTATATATAAGCGAGTAAATAAATCACACTCGGTGTTATCTATGTAAAATAAATAGTAACGTCAAATATCTAACGATGAAATACAAACTTTGAAAGAGTGGGCATGCCTCAAACTTTGAAAAAGTGGACATGCCGGCTGACACTAAATGCAGCATTGGGTGGACTATGTTCGAAAACGATACCCTTTTGAGACATGGACAGATTTGTGAACGTACCATTCTCTTCCCAATTTATACCGAACTCGAAAGATTTATATGATCATGGAGTGTATGGTCGATGTCTCTCTAATAGCGATGACTTTAGCTACGAATTGTATGCAGCTGCTTTCAAAGATTCAAATGTAACTTTTCGTGTTTTAATATCTTCTATGTATCTCGAGTTTTAAATTCTCGAGTCGATAACCTTGCCAAAAGTGCAAGGGTAACGGTTCAACCTCTATTTATGTAAGCCCCACGGTTGCTATCTGACTTTCCCTAGAGAAAATGTTTCTACCAGAAGCTTAATGAAAATGAGATTTGATGCAAAAAAAAGTAGGCATGTCGGCCCGGATAAGGACGGCGAAACACACGAAAGGGACGATTGAGAGTGTTACAAAAACATATAGAAACATGTGACTATCCATCCATAATCTCACACCTAGATTTTCACTTTGCAATAGGGGTGTAATGTGATCTTATTGTTAGGAAGAAAAAGTTTATTTTTTGTTAATTTGCTTCGCATGGCATACTATTCTCTCCCATTATGTTTTTAGATTTGTAAAATTCTTAAAATTGGTCCTTGAAATAGTCTCCCTCCGAATCTATTACTCTCTTTTTCGGTTTCTCATTCACATTTTTTTATTTTATAACTTGATGGGATTAACATATATGAATCATGTCATATCAAAGTCACACAATCACAAAAAGAAACAAGGACCGTGTGAAAATTTGGTTGGTTTACTATTAATCATCGAGATTTAGAAGGTCGCGGAAAAAGAAAGAAAACAAAAACACAATAAAATTTGTTTCACGTATTAAAAAGATATGGTGACGGCGAAGACAAAACATTAGACTAAGGACAATGATAGATTGTATGAACTTATAATTTGTCAAGACAACAACCAACATAACCATGTAGTATTACCATTGATTGTTTTTGGTTAAACTATATAATATTTTAGTGATTGGACACATTGTTAACCTTATTATTATATAAAATCATAAAATAGTTGACATTATTGAACAAATCCCACCGGACCATGACACAATTAGTCTATTTTTCTCTAAATTACTTTTGAACAAAAGCTATGAACTTATATAAATATTGTTCTAGAAGATAAAGTATTAAAGTTTAGTTTTTTAAACCTTCTGTACAATAAAATTCAGTCACTTTTTCGAAGTAATAACCGGAAAAAGTACACACTTTAAAAATAACACTTTTTTTGTTTTATATGAAATTTTTATTAACTAAAATTAATTCAACTAATAGAAAAACACATTGCATAACACAAATAGTCACAAAAATCAAATAACTATAAATTTTTGTACGAAAAACTTGAAAACGTTAACTAATAGTGTGATTTATAATATACTCCACATATGGTTTATAATGGGCTTTTGGTCCATTTAGACTCCATCGTATTACCGAACTGTTGGCCTTTCGTCCATAAATCGATTTTAGTTTGCTTTTGATTTGGTTTGGTTTGGTTTGGTTTGACCCGATTAATAACGGGTCGAGCCCACGATGGGCGTTGGGCTTTATCGAGAGCGGTGGGTCCAGTTGGTGTCCGACGAGGATAAATCAAAAGGGTAAGTGCCACGTGTCGAGCTCAGCGGCAATGGCGGCTTCGTGTTAAGGTTAGGGCACGATCTTCGCAAACAACATAAAAACAGAGTGGTGATGGTCCACGCACACTTGTCTACTCAGAGTTAAACTCTGAACAATCTCTGGTCCTACACGTTCTTTACATTTTATAATGTATTCTCCTATATGTCAACTATCAATTATATACATATATCATATATATATGTCTAATGAATTATTTTGAGAAAATGCCAAATAGTTTATTTTTTAGTTACAAAGTTGTGTCATGTGTGTGTATATATTTGTGTTTTAACCATGCAAATATTTTCCATTTAACACGTTTTTAAATTCGTTTTTTTTTTGGAATATATATACAACAAAAGGATTCAACAAGTTTTCATTCGTTCAAAAAAAAAATCCGCAAAATCTACTTACTGATCCAAACTCAGCATTTATGTATAGTTCTTATCTTGTGTTTGTAGGTTTTGCTTTCGATTATTTTAGATTTAATTCATTATTGAATTATGAATAAAACATAGTGTTTCTGTGGGATATCGATAAGTTTATATATTCTTTGCATGTTCTAAATACATAATCATCATTTCAATTCCTATAGTTTCTATTGAAACGGTCAGAAAGATATATAATGCAATTTTGTTAAAACTTTGATGTTTTAGATCATCAGCTAGATCTTGCTATAAAACTTAGATGTTCTAATTAATTGCTATGAGATCATCCGCAAACGAAATAGTTAGGTGGTTGCATAGCGTCATTGTGTTTTCGTAGACACGAACATGTATCATGTAGTAATTGACCTACTTATATCTCAACGTAATAATACATCTAACAACATAACTAATCACAAACAAGACAGTTGCATATTTAATAGACTAGAGATTATACATTAATATATCATATATACATATATAATAGTTTGACTTTGAATGTATATCTTAATGAATAATTCATGCATGAGATGAATAACATATAAACAAACTTGTTTCAATAATTCAGAAGACAAAAATCCTGCAAGTTGATATATAGAATATCATTTATAAGATCTTTCATCTTTTTTTCACTGCCACTTCCATGAACAAAAACTTCACTACCACATAGGCATATATATCAGAAAACTAAATGTCAACAATGTATTCGATTAATAATGAAAATAATATTGACATGTCATTGTCAGAAATGGAACAACAAGTTTGAAGAATGTTTGGCCAAAAAGGCTAGTTACTTTTTGTTATCGCCATTTGAAATATCGATCTTTACTCTAGGATCGAGAAACAAACACATGTAAATTTTAATATTAGGAGACAAAGTTAGAAAGATAACGTAAAACCATGCAAAGTGTTGAAAGGTCTCAATGTAAAGACAAAGAGGCAAGTGATATAAAGCCTCTTCTTGGGATAAACAACAAAGCATATGCATCAAAAACCCTAATTCTCCTTTTTACTCATTTCGATAACTAGCTAGATTTTCTCTCCATTATTAATATATAGTTGAAATGTAAAAAATGTACATAATATATATCGGTAAGCAGGTCAATATGAGGATGCTCTATAACTACGAGAGAGAAGAAGACATAAGTTTTGGTTTTTTTTCTCTTTCACTAGGTTTCTTTAGTTTGAGTTGTAAAAATTCTAAGAGACAGAAGATGGGGCCACACATCCACCATATTTGAACCTTCACTACTCTCTTCTTCTTCACACCCATACATTTGCATGTTCTCTCCTTCTCCTCTACCATCAACGACTCTTTCTCTCTATCTATATCATTTATTACATAATCTCTTCATGCCTTAAGCATTTATAACAATCACAATATCTTCATCAAAGTGCCATCTCTCTCTATCTCTCTATATATATCCACATACTTGTATCGGTTATAATCTTTTTCTCTACTACTCGTACATGGATATGTTGAAGAGTGCTTGCTTTTCTTTTCTTTTTCTCGCTTTTGTCATCTTTTCTCGGTCTCATTTGTGCGATTCTCGCCATCTTGGAGACATGGATAAGAAGCTTAGTATGAATCATGATCACTTGACTACGAAGGTAACCTTTTGCTTTTGTTTTGAGCCTTGGCTGTTTGTATGATATTAGGGTTTATCGTCGGTATGCAACTTGCATGTTATTATGTTAGGGTTTTTTCATGAAGAAAAGGTACTAACAAACTAAATTAATAAGCTTAAGACACATGTAGACAAAAATGCTAACTCTTCTCTTATTCAATGGCACAGAATAACAACGAAGATATTACAAAACTAGAAGCTCCATCAACTAACAAGACAAGAACCTTATCAAGCCAATCACATGCCGTAGTTAATTGTCAGCTCAATGGGAGGAGGACGAAAGAAAGTCGCAGAGTAAAACCGGCTTCATTGGACCGTAAAACGGCGCCGTCTAAAAAAGCTACAAGAACTTGGAAAGTTCCTAAAGATTCAAAGAAGCAGCCTAAATCAGATCAAGGACAACCCGGTTTCAATCTCGATTATATGCAGCCTTCCACGCATCCACCGCATCATAATTAACTCTTAGTGATTCCAAGAAACAATCTTAGTGCTTTTCTATATATATATCGTAATCGAAGCATGCGAGAATTTTGTCATTTTTACTTGTTTGATATGAATATTATATTATGATATATGGTCAAAAATGACCTAAGATATAATAAGCTTTTATAGCTAATATACATATGTTAGAATAGTAAAACGGTTTGTAATATTGTTCAAATTCCGTTGGGTTTCTTGATGTTGCTACAAGACACTAGCTATATACAAATTGTACATCACACGACGTGCATGCATATCATATCATATTGAGATATATAGCATAACAAAAGGCACTTGTATAGATGCGTCCGCTCCGCGTGCATAATCACTCTTAACGATGTCCAAAATAAGGACGAAGATCCCGCGTTTGGTTCCAATGCAAATCACTTGTGTCCCAAAAAAGACGTTTCTTAAGTTTATAAATTGCTTTGTACATTTATAACCAAACCTTTTTTTTTTTTTTGATAACTCTTAGGCAAATTCCAAGTCTAACCGACTCAGAATAATCTTTGGGGAGAATGGTCCACCAGTAGATTTTATTTTCGGGTTTGCAAATGAACCGAAAGTAAAGGTTGATACCCGTGTGGAGTGTTTAGAGACAATCGTGCAATAGTTTCCTTCGGCATACTTTGAACTCGCAAAATATTTGTCACACGAGCTCCTTACCATTCGACCACAATTTTCCGAACGTTATAATCAAATTTTTTTTTATCTTCTTACTTCTTGGCAAATAAACGAGTCACTCGAAAGAAATTTGTTTCTCTTTTGGATTTTCTTGGATTTTTCAAGTTCGAATTCAAATTTACGGGCTGGTAAAAATATTATATGTAAAAAAAAAATAAGAACCGATAGATATAATATATATATATATATATATATACATGTTTCGGATTTTCGTTTGGGATATCTTTTCAAATATTTTTGGTTATCCGTTTGAGTTCAGATAACATTCGATATTTAAATAATATCCTCTATTAGTTCAGATAACATTCGATATTTAAATAATATCCTCTACCGAAATCTATTCGAATAATTTTACATATCGGTTCGGTTAGGATTCGAAATCCGGACGGATTTTGGGTTTGGTATCTTTTTCCAGCACCTACGACCAATGGAGAAATTTATTATCCATCCATCTAACCATTTGAGACTATAAGGCCCATTTATATCTAATGAGCCCAAAGCCCATTAAAGAAGAAAGTTAAGACCTGAGCTCACAACTTTCCCGCCGGAAAAGTTTTCTACAGTCTCCACTCTCCTCCAGTTTCTAAAACCTAAAGCGAAGACGGAGAGAAATTGAGATTGTTCTCTCGGAGATTAAGAGTTTCCCGGTGAAAAAATGGAGGGAAATCAAGCTGGATCATCTCTAGATTTGTTGATTGCTTCGTTCAATAAACGAATCGGCGAGTTACAGGAACTCGTCATTGCTCGTAACAGTGAGTCTCTTTTGAGTTCTATCACTCAAAAACACGAAGCGTTGTGTTATCTCCTCTCCACCTTCATGACCCCTAAATTTAATTTCATCACAGTGTATCCGGCGAGCACCTTACCGGATTTATCGGCGATCGACACCGCGTTGAGCTCGATGGAGCTTCAGGTACAGTCGATTAAGGATCGGTTGCGTGAAGAGAAGGAAGCGATTCCGAAAGCTAAGGTACAGTGTTGATTCAATTTCGGAACTTGTTGTGTGACATTTAGATTTTTGAGTAATTTAGGGTTTTAAGAATCTGGATTTGGGTTTTTGATTTCGTAGAAACTTATTGAGGCATCACTGAAACAACAAGAGAAGTTGCAGAAGATGTCTGCTTATGCACAATCTCATTGCAAGGCTACAATGTTGAATTCAGATATTAATAGATGGTAATGTATATAACATTTGAACTTGCCTTGGTTTATCCTTGAAGCTAGACTAAAGTTTAGTGTGTGTTCAATAACAGCTTGCTTCAAGAAAATGTGAATCACCATGAACAGAATTTTGCTCTCGGCTCTTTGAAATCTGACGAGGAAGCAGCTGCTTTACCCAAGGTGGAAACTTGCATATACTTTTGTAGCTAGTGTTGTATTTTCTGTAACCGATGTCTATAGTTGATCTTGCGGGTTTCGTTTCCAGGAGAAGAAAGGTCGCGGGTCTGCTCCGCTTTGGCACATAACTGTTGAGGAACTCGATTCCCTCTCTTCGTAAGTACATTTTACTTTCTTTCACTCTCTTTGTTATGCGAAATGAATGTTGCTTTTCTGAGATGTTTTTCACCTAAAAGATACATGAGAGGAAGGCTCACTCTCGAGAAAGTGAACGCGGCAATCAATGACATGGCTACATATGCTGAAACAAATGCTCATCTTATTGCAACTCCAAAACCGAAGGTATAATGCCATGTATCATGATCTAATACCGTCTTGCAGACTAATGTATATGCTATCATTGTACTGACTGTTGTTTGTTATGTTTCAAAGCTTGCGGAAAATCTCTGGGAGAAAGCAATGGTAAGCTATATAGCACATCAACCAAACTGTTTAGGCAATAGCAATTGATTAACTTTGACACTCTTATATGTAGAAACTACGAGACATTGCAACAACGGGAGCATTAAAGGGCAAACATTTCTTTCTGGAAACCGACATGAAAGGACCAATGTTGAAACTAGACAACACAGGAAAGGCAATACTTACAGTAAGTAATACTATCTGTTTCCTTGATTTCAACTGTTATCTTCCTTAAACTCTTCAGCAGAATTAGACACTATCGAACACATAAGCATTTTCATCATTTGATGTCTTTTAACAGGTTCTTCGTCACCTTGGACGTATTACTGAGACTCGAATTGGTCAAAACCGCGTCATCATTCTTATGAAGCCTCACTAGATGGTTGCTATGGTGGCAAAAGGAGAAGAACCATGTTCAAGGACATAGTTACAAAGATTTTCTTGAAAATTGTTCTCAAATTTCAATAGATATTGAACCTATAATGTTCATACTTACAACACCCTTCATCTCTACTCATCCATGCATCTATATTTACATTTACAACATACAACATACAACAAAAAAGGAAAAAAATAAAGAAAAACTATAACTAACAAGAGCACAAAACGACAAAGAAAAAACAGAGCTTCTTTCTCTTACAACAAGACCTGAGCAAAGTGATGATGATGATTATGTTTAGGATGATCTTGAACTATCATTTGTCTAGTTTTGATTTCTTCAGCGCAACGTAACGCCTTCTCTATTTGATAACCCCCTCCAAAGCTAACTTCTCTTTCAAGATGACAACAATAACTCTCGAACACACTCACATTCACATGTAACTTGAATCCCATCAAGAACAGAAACTCTAACTCCAATCTGTTCAGATCCTCTGTCTCTAATCCACCTACTTTTGCGAAATATGAGTTCTTGTAGTTCCTGACGAAACAGAGAAGTAAACCCATTTTAGAAAAAGATCAAATAAAATGTTATGAAGATGGAAGCGTTTGTTCGATAACTCACAGATCTTCGACATATTTAGAAGCGATCATGATAGTGGTGATGAGGAGACAATGTACATTGGTGAGACTAATTCTAAAACCGGGATTGGTTTGACAAAACCGGTCAATGTAGACGTAAGCCACAACGAAAACCGATGGACCGGCTTTGGTGTACCGGAATATTCTCTCTAGATACGATTGAATAGTCATATCGGGGACTTCATGGCAATCGAAGATATGGGTTTTACTATAACCGCCGGAAGAAGACGACGGCGTCGCCGGAAATTCTCTCCGGCTAATCCTCTGGTTACGAGTCAGAGTTCGATCGATCAGTGACGACAGAACAGAGATAACAAGAGGCGTTTTGGAATTGTCTTGGTAAGAGTATGAGTAAAGATCAGACCGGAGTTTTCTCGGAGAGATTGTTAGAGAATTCGAAACTGCCATTGAAGTTTCAGATTGTTTTGTCGGAAGATTTTAATAATGTTTTGATCGACGAGGAAGAGATGATCTTTGTAGTTGATGTTATCGAAGAAAATGATGTGAGAGGGAGAGGTTTTGTTAAGGTTTTATATATAAGCCTCTTCTTTGCATGTAATTGTTACTTTGTTATATTACTAATCTTCGTGTGTATCAAATCGTATAATGATAAATTAATAATCATATATCATATAGTAACGATTTGGATGCGAAGGCATGATAACTATTTCTTGATTTGGACAAGTTTAAATTAAAAAGTTATGAGAAAACGATATTTGATTCAGTAATGTATGATGTATCTAAATCATATTATTTTATTTTTTCAATAATGATACAAAATTAAATGAATCTAATAATTTTATAATAATTATCAAAGCAATACAATCATAACGATAATATGCTTCTTTACGTATCTTTAGTGAAAAAAATTTGTATCAATGATACCGTTTATTTGGAAAATTATTGAGCGTTTTAAGTAAGTGCGTATCTAGGAGATCAAACTATAGTGATGAAATTGATTTATACCATTTCTACATTGTATGCAATGTCACAAAATACACAAACAAACAAGAACAAATAAACACTAATATACACAACTAATATTTAAATAATTATATTTATATATACATCTGAAGGAATTTTTAAATAGAGTTTTATTAAAAGGAGAAAACGACATCGATTTTTGGAGTCATATAGAAGGTGGAAAATAAAATATTCAAGAAGATTTGTGTGTCTCCGTTTTCTTACAAAAGAAAAATAAAATATTCAAGTAGATTTGTGTGTCTCCGTTTTGATAGCCAAACGTACAGATATAACAGCTAAGCAATTTCTTATCATGTTATATTTTAAACTTCGAATAAACAAAATCCAAAAAGTTACATCGAACAAAGAATCTCCGCCGACAGTTCGGTGAAAGGTGAAGTGAAGTCAGCTAAACTAAAAGTCTCTCCGCCACTCAGAAGGTTTAGCTTCAGTTTCAACTTATTACTTAAGTCTAAGACCATCTTCAACCCCACTCTATATTTTACTCTAAAATGGAGTGGGAAATGGAGTAATAATTTTTTTATTTGTTCATTACTCTATTTCTAACAATGACATGTGTAGTGTACCGTCTTTTGCACATGTGAAACTCGTAAAAACGATCGTTGAAATGTTTTAAATACAAGAAGGCGAACCACACGTTCGTGCGCTGCTCCGTCATGCAAAGTAAATTTCCCCCATGCAAGAATTCACAAGTCACAATCTTAAAGAAGAACTCATAGTCCCTTTTTTTTTACGAAGGAACTCACAATCTTATTATCAAGTTATGTTCTTTCTACTTTTCGATAAACTATACACAATGAGTTCGTGGGAGTGTATTATTTATGTGCTACTACGTATGCAAATGCATATATCTATTTGTGTGTTATACTGTAGTAATCAATGGGCCAAGCCCAAGAAGTGAAAAATAATAAAATGGGCTATCAACAACAAGTGGGCCGTAGATTCAAACTTAAAAAGAGTTTTTTTTTCTTCTTATTATAAAAACTTAGATACTGATGATTGGATGATGCAGCCAATTATTTTATAACCAAAAATAGAGACGTGCACTGTGTAAGGAATGTCTACCACGTGTCAATCATTGATTGGATCATGTACATTTAACGGAATACGTGGCGCTAAACTATTGGCTGTTAAGCTAATGCGTTGCGTGGCCTCATAACAAAAAAAAAAAACAAAATCAAATTCCATAGAGAGAAAAGGGACAGATTCAGACATTTTTATCGCCGAAGATTCAAAAACGTTCTCTAAGCGATAAGAAATTTGTAAGTGTTATGCGATCTCTGTTTCGTTTCTGTTAATCTTGGAGACATTTATTCAGTATTTCACTGATTCGTAATGTGTTTTGATTGTTTGTGATTGAAGAAGATACCTTTAGATCTATAGGATCAAAGATGACCTTAGGGTTTGCGAATCATTGTCTTGATCTTAGATATTGATTTTGTTAGCGTAAGCTTTAAGTTTCCGATTTTGATTCGCCAGAAAGTTTGGACTTTTATATTTTTGGTTGTGATGATTCTTGATTTTTGTTGGTGGGTATGAATCAGATTATCAAGAATTGATTATTAGATTATCAAGAATTGATTTTTCTCTATAAAGTTTCAATTTTTGTGTTTTTTTTGTTGTCTCCTTCACTTAGTTCAAAAAAACAAGAGGTGAAGCAAGAATGGTTGGTGGTGGAGCTCCACAGAGAGGAAGTGCGGCTGCAACCGCAAGCATGCGGAGGAGGAAGCCCGGTGGCGGAAACAGTAGCTCCGGTGGTGTTTCTGGAGGAGCAGCCGGATCAATGCTTCAGTTCTACACAGACGATGCACCTGGTCTCAAGATTTCTCCAAATGTTGTTCTTATTATGAGCATTGGTTTCATTGCTTTTGTTGCTGTTCTTCATGTTATGGGTAAGCTCTACTTTGTCAAGAGCAAATGAAGATGGAACTTAACAGAGAATAATGTCTTTTCTCCTCTCTTACAGTTTAGATTCTTTTGTTGTCAGTGTAGTTATATTTACATTCATGTTTTGAGTTTTGCTGTTTCAGATTCTCGACATTGTTGCAAGATTTTGTCTTCATCTATGTTATTTTTCTCCTTCTGATTTGTTTCAAGAAGACTATTGACTGAATTTTGTTGGTTTGGTATATGTTTTTGGTTTAATATTAGGCCTCCGCATCGGTTCTTTCCGGTTCTGTTTTCGGTTAATTCGTTTTTCGAAAATGACCACTCGGTAATTTTTCCCGCGCAATTTTGAGTTTCTTAGTATTTACGGTTTTTGGTTTGATTCGATTTCGATTTTTTCGGTTTTTAAAATGTTGTAACATGTATATTAAAAACTGGTTTGATGAGATGCTTTTTTAACTGAAAGAGATAAAATTAAATGCAACCAATAAATCATTTGATGATATAACTTTCGACAGAAAAAAGAGAGAGTAAGTTTACTAAACAAAATCAAATTAATGGCGTGATTAGCAATAGTTCGATTTAAACCAATACTAATACTTTGGTTTAGCGCTTCGTCGTCGTCACGTGATCGTCACCGTTAGGATCGCGACACGTCAACCAATCTCGTGACTTAAAAAACTCAAACTGCGACGAAGACGAAACGCGCGTTATAGCGGCCGAAACGGCGGAATTTGAACGGGCGATTGTTGTTGTTCCTTCTGACGCCGGAGTTCCATAACTTTCCGGTGAGAGTTCGAGTGTTGAGTCGCCACGAAAGTCGGGCTCGACGCCGGTCTGTATTCCGGCACAAGTCTACCTGATTTGAAACGCACTCCACAAGCGTTACAAAGCGTTTTAGGCCCGAGCGGTCCGGTCCTCCACTGCGGCGTTTTCTCCGACTCGCAGTGCGTGCACCGCCTCGCTCCGCCTCCATCCGCCGTCACCAATACGGCGCCGTATTCTTTATCCGGTTTGCGTTTTCGAACGGAGTGACAGAGCTCTGTTTCAGGCATCGGTGTCCAGTTTCCGGCTCTTGATCGCCGGCTTCTTGATTTTCCGGTGAACGACATCTCGGGTCTGACGATCATGGTTAAGGGATTCGCTGGGAAATCGGCGAATGAGTCGTCGACAATTCTTGATAGCCATTCAAGATGAGCTGCGTCCTCATCACTCTGCAAAACGAAGACGACAAATCAAAATCCGAAACTCAAAAAGATTCATATCAAGATTTGTGCGAAACCTACGGGAACGCAGAGCTCGTGGCTTAAATCGGCGACGAGAGGAGGAGGAGGAGAAGTGTGGGAAGAATTGGAAGCGGAGGAGGAGAAATTAAAAGTGTTTTCAGTCGGGAAAGAGGAAGATGCGGCGGAGGAAGAGGAAAAGATTTCATCTTTGGAGAAGTCGAGAAGATCGTCGATAGGAAGCAACTCCGATGAAGATACGCCGTAGACGTCCATTGATATGGGTCACTCGGGACTTTGACTCGGGCTCACTTAGTCACTGTTTGGTTACTGGTTAAGCTCATGGGCTTTAATATAGAGAGACGACGACGAAAACGTGCATAGAGTTAGCATGCACCGTCCCTCACCTGAACACTCCTTTTTTATTTTTATATTTACTTAATCAACTTAAAAATTTTTGCCAACTTCTTTCAACATTCATGTGCTACTCATAATATTACTATAGGGTTTACTATTTACTGGTTTTTACGTTTAATTTGAAATTGGTGGAGATAATTAAGGGAGATGAGTCGACCGACGAATTAAATTTGCACTTTGTGTATATATAAATTTGTTTCCAATCATTAATCTTTTTAGGTCTTTTTCATGCATTGTTCCTTGCGTTTATATGCATTTATTTTTGTCCTTCAACTATATACTTACCATTCATACGTGCGTACACATGCATGATATAGAGAAGGGGAACAAATTGTTGTGAACATTGTTATCATATATATAGATTCACTAAAAACTATAGCATACATATGCATCACTAATTAAATTATTGAGCGAAATAAGTACACGATCATAAAAATATAAATTGTATATAAATTGATTGAACGTCCACATAACAACTTAGCTTGTTGCAGACATACTAAGGATGGTTGGTTAAATTGTTTGCAAACTCTTTTTCATATTAGTTTTGTTGATCAAAATAATTACGTTAAAAATCGTCATCCAAAATTGTAGAACAAATTGTCTTCAATTTGAAAAATGTATGAATATGTATTACGTATATACATGATTTAAATTTTTTGTTAAGCTCATCATTTCACAAGTTTAGTAACCGCCATTATGTTAAATTTGAAATAACCAGTGGTATGTTACACGAAAGTTTTTCTTTTACCATTTTTACATAAATGATACGTTTTTTTTGCTATATATACTTTTTGAATCTAAACCTAAACGAAAAAAGTAATTTACAATATTTTTTAAAAAATGTAATTTATTGTAAAACAAAATTAGTAATTTATCCATAAAAGAACTCTTAGGAAAAACTATTGACTAATAGATATATCAATGCCATATTTTACTACATGATTTATAACAAAAAAACTTATTAATGAGTAAAAGATTTATTCGTGAAGAGAGAGAGAGGGAGAGAGAGAGAGTTGTTCGATATATCTATTAGTGATTTTTCTGGGAGCATACAATTTCATTTTAGATTTCGTTGCTAGAGCACTGTTTTCACTGAACTGGATATTCACTTCTAAACATTATAATACGAGAGGAGTCAATGCAGTCAAGGGAGATAGGTGGTTTTTATCTTATTATAGACATAGTTTTTCAAGCCGAAAACTTTTGTCTCGTTCATAAGGTTCCCTTTCGTAGATCACTATATATCAAAAGCAATTTTAAGTTTCTGAAACGTTGAAATTAAAAAGATTGTAAAGAATGTTTAAAATTATGTGTTTGTAACAACTGTTAATGCATTTATGGAACATGGATTATCTGCTTTGGATTGATATATTTTAGGTTAAGCAAATCAAATAAAAGCAATGCAATACAGTACAATACAAATACAAAACTGGTATAGTTTAAATGAATTTGTTGGCAAACAAAAAGAAAAGAAAACAAACTCCTAAACTCACAATAAGAATAGTTTTGAAATTATATGTTGTAACAAATGTTAGTCTTGTATCTATTGAAGATGGATTATCTACTTTATATTCATATGTTTTAGGTTAAGCAAATCAAATCAATACGATGCAATACAACAATATAGTTTATAAGAATTTATTATTATTGAAATATATTCAAAGAACTTATTATTATTAATTTTGACATAAAATTATATACTAAAGGTACTATAGCTGAATAAAAAACAAAGGGAATGTTAAAATTATGCGAATATTAAAAACGAAAAAAAAAGAAGACTATGCAAAGAGTACATCAAGGTACGGTGAATCTTCTCCTTAAGCCTCTCTCCTTCAATCAGAGCCTTTCGTTTTGTAGTTGGTTCCCTAGTTCGAAGATACATACGAATATTATCACTGTGCTTAACTTCACAAAGCAATTTCCTATGTTTTTTAAGGTTTCTTGAATCACGTGAAGGCGGTGATCCCAGAGTAATCACGTGCTACCTCATGTGCCCATAATGACAAATTAGTGTTAAAATCTAACTAATAAAAAGGAGCGATCCTTGAATTTTTAAACATGCCACATCAGCTTTGTGGAGTGTTGAGAAATGCTGACACTTCATCTCTAAATTGTATTATCCCCTTAATTCATTGTTGTTGGCGTACTATA
>OVAN01004834.1:0-24828 GCA_900406275.1 Anastatica hierochuntica
ATCACTCAGCTCTAGTTCAATCTCTGAAGCATTCTGTATTGCATCAGTATCCATCCTTAGACGTAGCATGCTTACATAAGAAAAGAGTAGAGAATCCAGAAGACAGCCCGACTCTCATAAAAACAAAATTTTGAGCCCAATGCTTGGTGAAAGTCGCCCCCCTTCCTCTCCTCCTTTTCCAGCTCCAACACCAAAGGAGCACCGACTCGAGGGCGGAAGTAATATCTGCCCTCACACGCAAGAACATGGTTGAATTAATAAGAGTATAGAAGCTCGTTGATGCCAAGATCCAGCCCATGGAATTCGTTGAGCTCCTGGATGGCGCTAAGGATCCTCCAAGAAGGGTGGTTTAGCTTTGATGGATAGATGTTGATGTGTTCCAAGCCATTCATCACCAGGGCCAGTATCGTAGCTCTCACTCTGGCCTCGAAATAGCCTTCATACATGGCTATCTCATCTCCTAGGCATTCAGAAGCCCTCTCGTCGTTCCCAGACACCCTCAAATGGACACCTTCTCCGATAGAATACTGGTGCCACCAATCTTCCAAGATTTTAGAGTTCACATTAGAAAAACGTCCTACCTTTAGGAGCTCTGGACCCACAGCGGATCACAAGGGCAGAGTATTAGCTTCGGGGATCTACGTGTCCTCGGAAGATCCTCTGGCCTCGGTAGAGGGACTAGTGATAATCAGGTGCGTCTTTTGAACGCGAGCACCAACAGAAGACCAAGCTACTGGGGAAAATTCATCACCAGAGCTGGTCATTTTGGGCTCAAAAGGGTTTTGATCTTGAATCTAAGGTTCGATTGGTGAAAGAAAGCTTAGAAGCTAAGGCTAATTCGAAAACCTAAGAGCTATTCTCTGGAATCTATCCTAAAAGAAACGAAAAAAGAAGGAAGAAGAAGATCTAACCTTAAATCGCGGATGAAAAGCCTGACAGGGATTCCGGAAGCAAAGAGTTTAGTAGAAAAAGGAAGAAGATGAAGTTAAAATGCAAGAGAGAAAAGAAAGAAAAGGTTTAAAAGGAAAGAGAAGAAATCGAAATCAACCGCACGCGTCCAATCATAGGCGCACATCTCGCGGAAGTAACTACTATATTGTTTCTTCTCAAATTTTCGCAAATCTTCATCAACGGCTATAATCTCTTCCTCCGATCCTCACGAAGTTATTGGCTGGGATTTTTCAACAAATAACGGTCCTTGAAAAGTGCTAACGACTCATAATGTTTGAAATTCAAAGCCCTGAGGTCGGACGTCAAGAATCAGATGTAACCTCCTGCTGCAATGGCGCCTATCATTTGATGAAATTCAAACTAAAAGCAAGCAGACACTTATGGGAAATAGAGGCGGCACAAATCACTCTGCATAGCCGTAAGCCGAAAGCCAGCCGACCGCCGACTGTTGCTTTTTTTTTACCATTTAAATTAGCAGATAATGATGTGTATTCAGTCGATAAAGATGCATATGTTTTATAGATAATCATGATATATTCAATTCTTGGATTGATAACCATGAACTCCATCTATAAATATAAAGCTTACGAGCAAAACATGGACACGCGAAACCCTAGGCTAAGAAATCAATAAAACACTTGTTCTCTCGCCAATATTAAACTTTAAGCTTTGAACATCTTCAAAGTACCTTTGCTAAACATTCATTGACCTCCAGCTTCCGTAGCGCTTACAAAGAACGACCAAAATCACCCGTAACAGTGTGTAAAATTTAAAAATAAATAATAATATGTTACGGGGAAGGATTAATCCAAAACAGAAATTACACAACTAACATTAACAAAAAAGTGAATGTAACACTTGCATTGAAGTAATAAATTATGATAATGCTACTATTAATAGAACTTGTAGACGAAAAAATTTTGAAACCTTTAAGGCGATAATTGAAAACTTAACATAGTAGGACCATTTTATATAGATGTGCTATTTCTCCAGGTATAGAAAATTTAATATCATCAAACAATACAATATATGAAAAATATATTTTACATTACGCATATTTTAAATTTTGGAAACAAATATATATTTCTAAAATAGTATCATAGTATCTGTTTGGGGTAATTTTATTCCCTTAGAGTCGGCCATAGCCTAGACCAAGGAGATATAAACAAACTCCGCAGTTGTAGGTGCAAACCAAGGCCATAGCCAAGGACACCACCGCCAAACCGAGGTCATAGCTTAGGTAAGGCGGATATCCCCTTAATCGGTCCAAATCTTAAGAGATAAGGACAAATGCCTTAATGAATCTAGGGAAATATTCCTTATTGTATAAGATAGACTCGAATATAGAAGTTATCCATAAAATATATGGAAATACTCTAATTTGAAGGCTATAAATACAAAGGGAATAATCCTAACTCAAGGATCCGAAACTTTGAAAAACACAACTATTGTAATCGATCTCACTTATTCGCAAATAAAGAAGAATCATTTTACAACCTTTTCATCTCTTTTGCTCATCTCTCTCAAAAGCCCTAAAAACCATCGACGTCCTATGTTCTTGTTCTTCTCCATCGAACGGTTTGGCGTCAGAAAGAGGGGGATATTTCAACAAGAAAAAAGAAACAAAGATGAGCAAATCTAATAGTTCATCCGAACCAAAAAATATCAAAACCCTCGAACCCTAACCGAGGAAGTAGCTGCAATTCAATCCAAAGAGGAAACACCCAAGACAGCTGACGACGCTGTGATTTCAGCGAAACTTCAAGAGTACGAGCTGGTGGCAGTGAAATTGAGAGAGAATGAAGATCGCCTGAAGGAGCTAGAAGACGAGAATGCGGTTCTCAAAGATTTGACGGCGGAGACAGACGCTGATACACCCGACGGTGACGGCGAAGACGGAAAAAAACGTTCTAGGTTCAAAAGGAAAGTCCCATCGATGCAGACACTAGACGAAACACCAACGAAGGTTGTTAAGTAAACTTGGACGCATCAAACTCCAAGCTCAGGGTTGTCCTAGACCCCTGGCTCGCACCATCATAGTGGCGCTAGCAAACCCTACGAGGGAAACACTAACAAGGCCCTTAGTGTAGAAGCCATACTAACGGGAAGGCTAGAAGTCATGCTGAATATGATAAAGTATCTGCCGAGAGTAGCTCCACTGATTATCAAAAACACTCCCAACTCCTATGTGGATACACCCTTCGTTGACTTTATCGCCCTTAGTGAAGTCCTAAAAAGATTCGCATGGTCGGTCATGACTCTGTACGATGGGACCACCTATCCAGATACGAACATCTCGCAATATAGCCAACACATGCTCACCACTCCTATCAGCTATAAGTACTTGGAATTATGTATGTGCAAGGGATTTGGAGCAACCCTCACATGCCCAACGCCATTGTGGTACTCCAACCTAGCTAACGGACTGTTTCGTTGAGAAGTTCGCCAGCAACCGAGTTTTGAGATGCTGCTATGATGATCTTCATCGAAACAAGCAACGGCTAGACGAGATCTTGAGGGAGTATCTCCATCGATTAAACATGGAGAAGGTGTCAGTTCCTGACTGCGTCACTACCACAACCATCTCAGCCTTCAGAAACGGACTGCTGAACGATCGTGACCTGTACAAAGACCTCACCAAATATCACTGCAACACCATGGAGGACGTACTCTCCAAGGCTTGAGCTCAAATTAAATGGGAGAAGGACCCAACCTATCAGGCCCAACTAGCGCACAAAAATCATCCCAAAGTGCATGGTAACTCCAATGCCACCACGGATGAGAAATCTAACACTAGATCTGGACATTAAATCTCCGCCAAGGGTGGCTCTAATGGGTGGCCAAAGCCCTTAGCAAGAGTGGAGCACGAGAAGAACGTGCCCATGATATCCCCAGCTAAAATAGTGACCGAGCAGGGACGATTGACTGGAAAAGTGAAGTGGCCAGTAAAGATGCGGGCCCCCCAGCACAAGAGAGACACATCTAAGGGGTGCGATTTCCACCACGACCACGATCACCTAACGGAGGATTGCTTCCAGCTAAGGTTCAAAGTGGATGAGTTGCTCAGAAAGGGATAGCTACGAGAGTTTCTCTCAAACAATTCAAGGGCACTCATTAATGAACTGACCAAGAATGACATTCCCATGGGGCCAAGGCAAGGTTATGATGTCAAGTTCATCACTGAAGGGTCAGAAGAAAGCGGAGTGACAAACTCTGCTGCCAAGAGAACCACTCGCGTTGCTAAGGCCCACGATGGAGTAGATGTCATGACAATTAGCAAAGAACGCGAAGATTCCCCTAGCGTAATAAGCTTTACCACCAAAACCGAAGGAGAAGTGATAACTACGCACCATGATGTCCTGGTGATATCATCAAAACTTACGAACTGCCTTATGAGGCGCATCCTCGTCGAGAATGGCAACTCAACTAATATAATCTTCACCAATGCCTTCGAAGACTTGGGACTAGAAAGTTCACTTCTCTAGTTGGATTCAGTAGCGAAGTGAAGCAGAACATTGGAAAAGTAACCATACCGGTGTACGTCAGAGGTATCAACCAAAGGACCAAGTTCCTTATTATGGATTGCTCCTCAGTGTACAATGCAATAATGGGGAGGCCTTGGATACATGATATGAAGGTTGTTCCATCAACTCAACATCAATCCTTGAAATTTCCAACACCATGGGGAATAAGGGAGATCAGAAGAGATCAGGAACAGGCCCACTGATGCTACCATACAACCCTTAGAGCCATCACTCCCAAACCCCGCTCAATGGCCACAACCATGGAGATCTCTATCGAGCCATTGCATGAAGAAAGTAGCCCTCGAAGAATAATGTCGCATATTGGTCAAGGGGGCATGGCTACGGGCAAGAAGTGAGCCAGATAGAAGCACGAGAGTCGATCGAGGTAAGCAAACCACTAAACCGTGGCGCATAGTAAACTACGGGGCCCTGGTCAGGGGGATTCTTATTTTGGATACTTCCTTATCTAACTGTCCATGATGCAGGGGGCAAGTCTAGAATAAAAAATAATTTTTTAGTGAAAGAGTGATTTATCACCTAAGCGATTTTTTTAAAGAAAAGCTGATGTAATTAAGATGCCTCTGAAAATAACTAAACCAAGCCTAAATGTTGTGGACTGGGTTAACTACGAGAACCTAGGTTAATAATAACAAAGGATAATCGGGCAATCTAAACTAAGGCTTTATGACCACCAAGGCCTTGTGCCCCCAAAAAAGTCCATATAATGCAGACGGGATCATAAAAACCATGGTCGAAAGACTAAGGCGGAATGCTGATAGGATCCTAACTATGGTCCATCTAATGCGAATGGGCTCCTAATAACCATGGTTGAAAAGCCATGGTGAAATGCGGACGGGCTCCTAATGGTTGTCGATGCAATGCATCAAAATTATGAGTTAGTAAAACTAATGGATATGTGCACCCCTTTCCATTCTAGTACGCGACTCATAGAAAAACTTAAAATCGGTTGGTCACAATAAAGCTAGCAAAAACTCTGACACAAAATGTTAATAAAGGTTCGGCTGTGGGACTAAATGTCCAAACAGGCAAGTGTTCCCACAGGACAAGTGTGCCCACCAATCTATGTATTAAAACATAGATCCATATCGAGATTAAGGCTTGTCAAGTAAAACGCCTATGAATTCGCGACTCATAAAGCGTAAAATTGGCAGGTTTTTATCTCACAGAAATGAGATTTTCATAGTCTGACAGATATGAACCCATGGTTCAGCAAGGGCTTGATGCCCCACAATTAAACTTGGTTATGACCACCACAGACCCTGGCTTAGATATCAAATTTGAGAATTTGTAAATCTAATGCCCTAGAAACCATACTCCACTAGGGCCATGTGCCCCAGGTTTCTTTGAATGCAGGTTAAATGACGAAAGATCTTGGACCTACCAAAGCTATGGATATCTAAGACCCAACAGAGCGGCCAGAACCAATAGCTTAAAGTGCTTCGGCCGTCCAAGGCCGAAGGCCCCAGAGATCCGAGTGTCATGCCCAAAGAGCAAGAAATCCTTGAAACTCAAAAGAGAAGGCAAGGAGCTAACCTCTGCCATTGACTTGACTGGATCAGACATCCAAAAAGATGGATTCAAAATCCATAGTCTACACCTTCAGAAAGAAGTTTGGATATAATCTAGTGTAACCATCACAAACCCATTTGTTGCAAAGGCAACTTCTGCAGTTCACCAAGACAACAATATTGAGTCGTCGTCTCCTTGATAGAGCATGTCTACCAAGTTAATAGACTAAGAAGATGAGTGTGCATTGAAAAGGTCGAAGGAGTGAAAAGAAGCAAGAAGAAGATAAGCAAAAAATGGGATAAAATACTATCAGGGTTGGAGCTTCGAGTCTCAAAGACACAAAAAGGTTCGAGACCAAATAACCTCAGAACGAGCTCAGTGTCACAAAGACCCGAAAGAAGTTCACCACCCGCAAAGGTTCTCAAGCAAGGAAAAATATGGTGTTGGTCGAAACCAACGTATACAAGTCAAGATGGCAATTGCAGACTTCTATGGTCCCTCAATGAAAAGCTATCAGAGGTATCAGAACTCCTACCGCTTGAAGAAAAAATAAGGTTTTCCATGGCCTCCACTAGCGGGAATAATGCCCTTGCAATGAGGCATTGATATGATCCCTTAAACCAACGAAGGAAAGGTCATTTCACGAAGTATATATATCCCGCATTCGAAGACGATGGGTACCTCGGAGGCCAGTAAAGATTTCTATGACTTAAGGCCAAGGCTAAGGCAAGGAATAAATCAAAAGAGTGGAAGCCAAGTCAGATGCAATAGAAGGCCATGGCGACGAACTTGGATAATAAATAAACGAAAGGCAAAGGAGCATGTGGATTTTATTATATCATCACAAAGTTCTTACAAAGAAACGATGACTAGCCAAATACTACAAAGCATCTTCACAAAAGAATGAAAGCTTTTACATTGGGTTTCATCAATACATCTTGAACGACTAAGCTAAGGTGAGAAGCCATGTAATGCCCTAGAGGACTTCTGTTAATGCTAAGGACGTTTCTTCTCCTTGGATCCAGAGTGCCTATCTACAAAAGTCAGATCCACCCCATGAGTTACATCAAGTATCACCCTGGTAGATAAGACAAACCAGATTAAAAACACCAGGGCCAAAGGCAGGGAAGAAGCGCCTAAGGGTTAAACTCACCCACAACCTGGAGAAGACTCGAGTCCTTCTATTGCCATGGTGGCAATAGACCCTGAATAGTCCAAGGGAACCCAAGCCCGTCCATTGTGATTGTTGTGGCCGCGATGGCCCAATATGGCCTGGCGGTCGTACTAAGGGTTCCCCTGTATTTTGACCATGATTTTTGGTGCTGATGCGGCTCACCTTCGATATGAAGTCCGGTCTTCACTCCAGTAAACCTCATCATGGGCAGCCCTTGTGACGTCAAAACCAAAGGAAGCGCCAAGGATGTCCAGCACGACAGGGGGAGATCACCGAGGTGGAATTCCATTTGGATACCCATGGCAATAACTAAGGCCATAACCTGCCAGCGCTGCCTAGCTCGATGATAGGTCTTAAAGGCTACCACTCTGTCATCGCTGACCTTCATACCAAGTCCGCAGCACCATGGAGAGAACGATCTGAAGCGATGGTCTCGGCTCTTTTTCCTCACACGATCTCCACCCTTAGATGACGGAGAAAATCCAGAGGTGACCCTCAAATTCGGGGAAGCCCAAGTGACTCCCAAGCAATTTTGAAGCCGATTCTTTGAAGACCTCATCTCAGACCTGTAAGAAAAAGAAGAAAATAGTCAGGCTGCATGTCGACGAACACAGATGTTGAAATGCCAAAAGCCACAATTTAGCGATTTCTTCAAGTTTTTCAAAAGGATCAGGCGGTTAAAGCGTGACGATTCACTACAGAGATCAGAGAATAAGCTTTACCTTAGTATCAAAAGTTGAAGCGACAGAGATGTGAACGATGGAAACTGCTAGAGATATGCAAGATCAGAAGAAAAAATGGTTTGAAACCCCTCAAGGATCCATGGAAAAGATCAACAATGGTGAAATCCCTAAGTCAAAGTTGAAGATCTACTACAGTTTGGGGGGGGGGGGGGTTGGGGGNAGAACAAGAACAATTTAATGCTAAGGGTTTTAGAGTTTTGTGGAAAAGATGAACGAAAGAGACAATGGTATGTAAAACAATTCTTCTTTATTATTAAATAAGAGATCAAATTCAATATGCGTGTTTTCAAAGTCTCAGATCGGATCCCTGAATTAGGGTGCTTCCCTTTATATTTATACCTTCGGATTAGAGTAGTTCCATATATTTTATGGTTAACTTCTATATTCGAGTCTATCTTATACAATAAGGAATATTTCCCTAGATTCATTAAGGCAGTTGTCCCTATCTCTTAAGATCTTAGACTAACTAAGGGGATACCCGCACTACCTCGACTATAACCTCGACTTAGCGGTGGTATCCTTGGCTATGGCCTCTGTTTGCACCAACAACTAGGAGGTTTGTTTATGTCTCCTTGGTATAGGATATGGCTGGACTCTAAGGGAATAAAATTACCCCCGACAATTGCCTCCAATCTTCATTTTCCACGTGTAAAATTTGAAGAGTATATCCTTTCTGAAGATATTTCGGTTCATACCTTAGTTTGCGATCGACTTTGAAAAGATAAAGATAAAAATATGAGTGGCTCCCGCCATGGCTCTTGTTGCTATGGCTTCATCCTCGGTGAGTCTCATTAGCGTTTGGTGGGCCTCATCTTTCAGATGAACTCTTGGGCTTGAACTCCAGGGCCCAATCTGGGCTTCTCTTTTGTCTTTGGCCCATTACCGCTAGGGTTATATAGGCGGGAAAGTAATAAGTCTTGGTCATTTCACTTTTTCGCTTGCCTCCACTAAGTCACATTAGAGTTTTCTCTTGAATGGACACCACTTTTCTGTATTTTCTGGTAAGTATTTAGCATATTTCTGGTAGATCTAGCTTTCTTTTATCCTTAGTAATGATTATGTCGAGGCGATGGCAGTAGATCTTCTATTTTGACTTAGGGATTTCACCGTTGATGATCTTTTCCGCAGATCTTCAAGCGGTTTGTAACCATTTCTCTTTTGATCTTGCAAATCTCTAACGGTTTTCGTCGTTCGCATCTCTGTAGCTTCAACTTCCAGTACTAAGGTACCGCTTTTTCCTGATTTCCATGGCGAATCATTATGCTTTACCCATCTAATCCCTTTGAAAAAACTGAAGAGATCGCTAAAGCATGGATTTTAGCGTCTCGTCATTTGTTTTCATAGACACGCAACCTGATCATTTTCCCTTCTGGCTTGCAGATCCGAGATGACATCGTCAAAGGATCAGCTTCAGAATCGCTTGGGATTCTCTTGGACTTCCCCAAATTAAGGGGTCGCCTCTGGATTTCCTCCATCGTCCAAGGGCGAGGATCATGTCAAGATAAGAAGACAAGGGCATCGCTTCACGTCGATTTCTTCAGGACGCTTCGAAATTGGCCTGAACGTGGACATCGCCTGTGGTGATGGAGTGACAACCTTTGGGATCTTCCATCGAGATAGGCAACGATGGCGGATCATTTCGTTGGCTACCGCCATGGCTATTAGAATAGAATTCAACCTTGGTCATCTCCTCCTGTCGTGCTGGACATCCTTGGTGCTTCCTTTGGTTTATCGTTGCCAAGGTTGTCTATTAGAAGGACTAATGGAGTGAAGATGGCTCTCCAGGTTGAAGATGAGTTGCACTAGCAGCAAAAACCATGGTCGGAAGACCAAGGAACCCTTAGTATGGTCGCATTGCAATTTTGGACCATTACGGCCGCAACAACCACAATGGACGGGCTTGGGTCCCCTTGGACTCTTTGGGGTCTATTGTCGCAATGGCAATAGAAGGAATCGAGGCATCTCCAGGTTGTGGGTGAGTCTCCTACTTAGGCGCCTATCTCCTGCCTTTGGCCATGGTGTTTATATTCTTATCTGATCTGATCTACTAGGGATACTTGACGTGACCCCTGGGGAAGATCTGAGTTTTTTCGATAGGCACTCTGGGTCTAAAGAGGAGAGGCGTCCTTAGCTCCATCATAAGTCCTCCAGGGCCTTGCATTGCTTCTCACCTTAGCTTATTCGTTAGAGATATACTGATAAAACCCAATGTAATAACTTTCATTTTTCTGAGAAGATGCTTTGTAGTATTTGGCTTGTCATCATTCCTTTGTAAGAATTTTTTTGATTATGTAATAAAATCCATGAAATCCTTCACCTTTCATTTATTTATTATCCAAACTTGTCGCCATGGCCTTCTATCGCATTTGACTTGGCTTCCACTCATTTGATCCATTCCTTGCCTTAGCCTCTGCTCATAGGAATCAGAACCAGCTTTGGAGGTAGCCATCGTCCTTGAATACGTGATATAGATAGCTTTTAAAATGATCTTCCCTTCACTATTTCAAGGAACCATAGCAATCGCCTTATTGCAAGGATATCATTCCTGCCAATGGAAGCCAAGGAAAACCTTGTTACTTCTTCAAGTGACAAAAGTTTTGATACCCTCGATGGCTTTTTATTGAAGCGCCATAGGATTCAGCGAATGCTATCTTGACTTGTATGCGTTGGTTTCGTCCAGCGCCATATTTTACCCTATGTGGATTTCTTTGTAGGTGTAGAACCTTTTCGGGCCTTCGTGCCCTTGAACGCTGTCGGCGGGCTGAAAAAGCCTCTGAAATTTTCTGGGTCCTCGAGGCCCAAAACTTTTAATCTTAATGGGCCGCTAGGGCCTCTCTCCCATTTTCTGCTTGGCTTCTTCTTACTTCTTTTCACTCCCTCGACCTTTTTATTGTTCGGTTATCTTGTTAGTCTATTATCTTAGTAGACATGCTTAATCGATGAGACGCCGAATCAATATCATGGTCTTTGTGAAACGCAACAGCTGCCTTTGCAACAAATGGGTTTGCGCTGGATTATATCCATACTTCTTTCTGAAGGTGTAGACTGTGGATTTTGGATCCATCTTTCTAGGTATCTGATCCTGCCAAGTCTAAGGCAGAGGTTAGCTCCTTGCGTTCTCTTCTGAGTTCTAGGGCTCTCTTGCTCTTTAGGCATGACATCCGGATTTGTGGGACATTCGGCCTTAGGCGGCTGAGGCACTCTGAGCTATTGATTATGGCCTTGCTACTGGGGTGTAGACATCCATAGCTTTGGTAGGTCCACGATCTTTCGTCGGTGAACCTACATTCAAAGAAAATGTGGGGCACATGGCCCTGGTGGACTATGGTCTCTGGGTATTTGATTTACAAATTTAAAAATTTGATATCTAAGCCTGGGGGCACATGGCCTTAGAGAACCAAGAATCCGTGGAGGTCTTAACCAAGTGTAACTTTGGGGCATCAAGCCCTTGGTGAACCATAGGTTAAAATTTTCAGACTAGGAAAGTCTAGTTTTTGTGAGCTAAGGTCCTACTAATTTTACATCGTATGAGTCGCAAATTCATAAGAGTTTAATTAAAAAGCCTTAGTCTCGACTGGGATCTATATTTAAATACATAGATAATTAAATACATTGGTGGGCACACCTGCCTCTGGGCACAAGGCTTGTTTGGACATTTAATCCCTGGGCCAAAGCCTTATTGACAAGTTGTCTCAGAGTTTTTGTTAGCTTTATTGTTACCTACCGGTTTTAAGTTTTACTATAAGTCGCATACTAGGATGGACAGGGATGCACATATCAATTAGTTTTGCTAACTCATAGTTTTGATGCATTTCATCTACCACCGTTAGGAGCCCGTCTGCATTCTGCCATGGCCTTTGAACCATGGTTTTTAGGATCATGTCCGCATTAGTTGGACCATAGTTAGGAGCCTGTCCGCATTCCACCATGACCTTTCAGTCATGGTTTTTAGGATCTCATCCTCATTATATGGATTTTTTTGGGGCATAAGGCTTTAGTCGATTCCTAAGGAGTTTTCAAAGATGTTATATCTTTTTCTCCAAAACAAATCGTTTTTCTTTTCTTTCAAGATTGTATTTCAAGACCCGCAGATTCTTTCGTCAAAGAATAACGGGAGCTTTTATTACATAATTGAATTCTTAAAAAAAAGATGGCCATCTCATGGTTGAGCAGAAGCGCCAAGGCCTTCTTGCTTAGATGTATTATACCAGCTGTGGAGGGCATTCCAATTGTTTTGTCATTTTGTATCCTTGTTGATGCAATCCTCCAGGGAGGTTTTTAGTCCCTGATCTTTCTGAAAGAGAAAACAGAAGTTTTAGATCTGATTTTTCTGGGTTTTCTTCTGCGAAAATAAGGTCTGATTTTCTATGGGATGAGTTTGGATAGAATTTTTCAAGATCTAAAGAATTAACTCTTTGTTAATCTTAAACAAGGAAGCTCTTAGAGAATTAACTCTTTAGCAATTCAGTTTTGTTTAACGATGAACAGAGATTCACTTTCTTTGAAAGAAGAAAGAAAAACTTTGATTAACTTAAAACTCTGGATCAATTCTAAAAGTATGCAGAACAAGGTATAAATAACCTATAACTATTAAGGTTCTTCAAAAACCCTAGTCCTAAAATAAAAGTAAATTTCGCCTAAAATAAGGCCATTGGGCTCTAAACTATATCCAAGAAATAAGAACATAAACGAAGTCTAAAACCAAGTAAAACCAACTAATTATATTCGATTAATCAAGGCTGAAAACCGAATGGTTGAAAGTCTTGATTAAATTCTGGTTTACTTCTTGATCTGAAATCAAGATTGGTTTCGAATAAACCATTGTTGCAATTCGGTTCCGAAGCCTCTTTTTCTGAGATCTTGTAACAGGTCCATTAGTGAAGATAAATGGATCTTGTTCTTGTTCAGCATCTAAACTTGCCAAGTCAATCTCGTTTTCCATGCTCTCTTTGTGTTCACTATCACTCTGCTCCAACTTAGCTTCCTGTCCAGTCCGTATTGCATCATCCCCTCCCCCTTTAAAAGGATTTGCCCTCCAATCCGCATTTCCTGTAGGGTATGGAATCAAGTGAGCAACATTAAAAGTCGAACTCACGGTATACTTACTTTGAAGATCAATCTTATATGCATTGTTGTTGATGCGTTCGAGCACTTTGAATGGACCATATGTCCGTTTGTTCAGCTTGGACTTTCGTTCTTCCGGAAATCTCTCCTTCCTTAGACGAATCAGAACCATGTCTCAAGGTTCTAAAATCAGCTCCTTCCACTTCTTATTGGCGTGCCTGGCATATGTCTCCGTGCTAGATTCAATGTTCTTCTTAACATGTTCATGCAAAGAAAAAATGTACTCGACCTTGGCTTTTCCATCAAGATTAGCTTGTTCTTTCTGAGATAAGGGCAATAAATCTAATGGAGTCAAAGGACTAACTCCATACACAATCTGAAATGGCGAAAATTTGTTGGTTCCTTTAACCGAATTATTGTAAGCAAATTCAACATGTGACAAGCAATCTTCCCAAGACTTGATATTTTTCCCAACAATAGAACGCAAAAGACCAGACAATGATCTATTAACAACTTCAGTTTGTCCATCAGTCTGAGGATGACATGTAGTAGAAAACAACAACTTTGTCCCTAATCTAGACCATAGAGTCTTCCAAAAATAACTAAGAAACTTAACATCCCTATCAGAAACAATGGTCCTAGGCATTCCATGTAAACGTACAACATTCATGAAGAACAAATCAGCCACATTCACAACATTATCAGTCTTATGGAAAGCGGTAAAGTGAGCCATCTTAGAGAACCTATCTACAACAACGAAGATTGAATCTCTACCCATTCTAGTCCTAGGCAATCCAAGCACAAAATCCATAGAAATGTCAACTCATGGGCTCGTAGGAATAGGTAGAGGGGTATTTAAACCTTGAAAGTTGTTTGTGGTCTTTGCTTGGGCGTAGACTATGCATCTTTTGCAGAACTTCTCCGCGTCCTTCCTCATATTCAGCCAGTAAAAGTATTCTTTCAACATGTAATACGTCTTATCCACTCCGAAATGTCCCATGAAACCGCCCTAATGCGATTCCTTGACCAATAAATATCGCAAGGAACATCATGGTAAACACAAACGGTTTCCATAGAACAAAAACCCATTAGATTAATAAAATACCATGCCGGAATGGTTATCACTAGCTCTAGAATGTTGTTGGAAATAAGGATCATCCGTATAATATGTTCTCACGTGATCGAAGCCTAGCAATTTAGTTTCTAATGCAGACAATAACACATATTTTCTAGACAGTGCATCAGCAACTATATTCTCTTTACCTTGTTTCTAATTAATCACGTAAGGAAAAGTCTCAAGGAACTCTACCCATTTGGCGTGCTGTTTATTCAGCTTGTGTTATCCCTTTAAATGCTTAAGAGTCTCATGATCTGTATGGATCACAAACTCCTTCGGCCAAAGGTAATATTACCAAGTCTCAAGAGCTTGAATAAGCTCGTACAACTCGTTATCATACGTTGGGTAGTTCAGCCTTGCTCCACTGAGTTTCTCACTAAAATAAGCAATGGGCTTCCTATCTTGCATCAATACAGCTCCAATTTCTACACCAGAAGCATCGCATTCAATTTTGAATATTTTAGTAAAATCAGGAAGAACAAGCAAAGTAGCATTGATTAACTTCCCTTTTAGTTGCTGGAAAGTGTCTTCTTGTACTTTTTCCCACTTGAAGCCCACATTCTTCTTAATAATTTATGTAAGTGGCACGGCCAGAGTGCTAAAATCTTTAATAAACTGACGGTAAAAACCAGCCATCCCGTGAAAACTTCGCACTTCTCCAACATTTGATGGACTCGACCACTCTTTAATCGCTTTAATCTTATCTTCATCCACCTTGACTCCCTTTGCTGTAACAACAAAGCCTAAAAACACAAAGTGATCTGTCCAGAACGTACATTTCTTAAAATTAGCAAACAAAGTCTCTTTCCTAAGTACTTCTAAAACGAATTTCAGATGATTGATATGATCAGCCATGCTCTTACTATAAATAAAGATGTCATCGAAATAAACGACAACAAAATGACCTATAAAAGCTCTCAAAACGTGGTTCAACAATCGCATAAATGTACTAGGTGCATTTGTAAGTCCAAAAGGCATAACAAGCCATTCATATATGACATATAGGTTTTCTCGGTGCCAAAGTTTAATATTTATAAAACCTAATACCCTACGCTCAATGCCGCAAGAGAACGAGGTCAATTGTAGTTTTTTAGGGTCGTCCAAGGATTTAGAGGCTTGTGCTAGTATAACTTAAACAAGGATAATATACTAAGGGTTCTAGTCTAGAAGGCGATCTAGTAAGAGATTGTCACGGGTCTCTACTTAACCTAATCAAAATCAAAGGTAACCATGGTGATTGTGCATAAAAGAAAGCAATAACAAAATACCATCAAAGTAAAAGCAAGCAAAAAGTAAACTAGGATCTAATCAAAAGAAATATAGGATCTTGAGACAATGGTTATGGGTTCCGGTTCAATCTAAGGAAGTAATGGACTTGGGTAAAGCTTTATTAGAGGATCGAAACTATTCCTAGACCAAGTGTCCCTTAATAATCGATCAACCCACTCTCATGACGAAGATCTATTCACCTATAAACAATACAAGGCTCAACTCTCGTTTGTAGCCCATCTAAGCATGCATGTGATAGTATAACTTAAGCCCTTTCAGCCATCTAGAACCTAGGTAACATCCACTCTCATGGGCTAAAGTGAAAGACATAGATCTAGTTCTCTCAAGCATTTCATCAAACACTTTCCAGGCGTCTTTAAGCAAGTAATAAACTTTGAAGAACTAAACTAGATATAGTAGAAATCTATGCTAAAATCTAGCCTAAAAATCCATTACAATCCTAGATCTAACACTAGCCTACCATATCTCAAGATCCAAGAAGGATCTACTCACTAAAAGTCATAGAAATCCAAAGACAAGAAATGGGTCTTTGAGCTCCTATGGTTTTAGAAAAATAGATCTAGAGAAAAAGATAGAAAGATAAGATCCAAATCACTTAAACAAAAAAAGAGTTATTACAAGGTTTATAGATCTCAAAACAAAGTTCAAGAAGTGTCTCAAATGTCTAAAAAAAGGTATCTTTGTTCTTGGAATATAAGGAGGTATTTATACTAAAGAGAGAGTGGAGGAAGCCCTAAAATAAGGGCATTTTCGACAAAGGTTGTCAGCCATCGACCTCCAAGATCGATGGGAGCAAGGGCTGAGGTCGATGGAAGCTTCCCTTTGGTAGCAAAGGTGTTGGTTGCGGAAAATGTAGGCAGCCATTGACCTTTGGTAGCTGGCCATCGACCTTGAGGTCGATGGGAGCTCCCCTTTAGCAGTTTTGATGGCTTTTTGCTCCTCTTTGATTCCTTGTTGATCATCAAATCTTCCATAGCCTTTTGCTCCTTTTTTCCTTCATTTATAAGCT
The DNA here is from genome assembly GCA_900406275.1 of Anastatica hierochuntica. Taxonomy (NCBI): domain Eukaryota; kingdom Viridiplantae; phylum Streptophyta; class Magnoliopsida; order Brassicales; family Brassicaceae; genus Anastatica; species Anastatica hierochuntica. The sequence goes on from OVAN01004834.1 coordinate 16,403, forward strand.
CTAAATCCATCTTGAATCCATCCCTAGAGGCTCCATAGATCGATCCATATTTGCACCTAAAAAATGCAAAGAAAATGCATGCAAATGCAAAATGTTCCTAAACTAGACTCTAGACTCAAACTAATGCATTCTAGGACTTAAGTTCCATATATACAACCTAAAAGTGGATGAAGCTAAGCTAAAATGAACCTAATTATTCATGAAAATATATACACATCAACACCACCAGACTTGCCCTTTGCTTGTCCTCAAGCTAACAACAAAAATCAAACCCGAAAATGAGGTTTGCAAGCGGCAACTCAAAACCAAGATAAGAAAGGTAATACCTTATGCCTAATGTCCTCAAGACAAGTAAAATGGTGAAAAGATCATCTAAGAACCTAAGTACTTTTCCATGATCATCACAAAACCAACTCTTAGAATCTAAGCTAAACATCCATAGACTATCTCATCATCGATTCCTTTTTACATTCAATTAAGCTAAGGCGTGGGTTCTTTAATCATTGACAATCTATCTTATCCATTCAGTTTGGAGTTTAAAGAAGCATTTTAATATAAAGAAGTGTAAAAAGAAGAGGGTCACTCGATTTTTGGATTGGTTTCTCTCAAACAAAGTAGTGCAAGACACTAGGCAAAAGCAAGGTGGTAGCCGCACAATTTATGGATAAAAAGCATTCACATCCTCTAATTGTACCCACCCCATTGCTTTCTAAGAATCTAGACACTTACTTGATATTCTACCCATCCTAATTCTAGAAACCATAAGCTTTTATTGAACCAAACTCGCTCATTCTTTTTTTCTTTTTGTAGAAAACTAGAGATTCTTAAATATTTAGACTTCTAAGCTACTAACCTTCTTTTGTATTTCAAGAGCCACTATCTAATCACTTGGATTCTTTGTTTCTTTTTTCTTTTAAGGGTGGGCTCTTTAAGCTTTTAGTTTTCTAAGGTTAGAGCTTTAACTTATTACTAATCTCTAGTGCTTTTTTCTTTACTTCTTTTTATCGTATCTTTTTCGATTTTTCACCTTCTTTCTTTTTCTTATTTGAACAAACTAGGATCATACAAGCACTTAGGGAACATCTAATTGACTCACTATTCACTAACCATTCCCAAGACTTAGACAAACCCAAAACCACAAAGATTTTCCCCTCTTATAACTCTAGTTAGCCTTGAAGTGAGGCTAACTCTAAGGAAGTATCCTCTTTGTCGTTTAACTTCAATTCACACGGGTTTTTGCCCGTGTGTGCACTTTCCTAAAGAGGCCTCACATAACAAAATAATAGGCGGTTTGAAGGAAAGGTTTAAGGGTTCATAATTGTAGGTTACAACTCTAAACGGGAGAGTAGCCATTTGAGCTAAGATGGAGTGGTACAAATGGATAGAACATAGCTAAAAAGTAATGAATTCCCATGATCAAGTATGACAATGCCCATAAGCAAGATGATAAAGTTCATTAAAAAGCCATCTTAGATATGAATTTATTCAAGAGACAATCTACTTCAACATTCGCAAAGATCTTTCAAGTGGTCAATTCCGATCAAGGATTTTCCTCAGACTAAAAGCGGTCTAGGCATCATCTTACTTCTAATGAGGGCATTATTCATAAAGCAAAACTTATCCATCTATAAGGTAGTATCATCATTGTTCCCTATGCAAAATGCAATCCTATATGCTCCTACAAACTAAGTATGCACAAATGTATGCAATCTATATAAAAAATTGAAAACAAATTGAAAATGTTTTTGATTTTTTCGAAAATTTTTCAAATTTTTTGGTTTTGTAAAAATCATAATTATCTATAATGCAAGACTCAATATGCATGAAAAGAAAAGAAAAAAATCAAAACTAAAAATAGGATTAGTACTAAGCCCCTCCCCCGGGCTTAAATTTCACCGTCTCGATGAACTTTAAACCGTGAGAGTGACTAATAAAAACACACAAGAAAAATGAAAAATATGCAATGGTGTTCATAATGGAAAGTAGGTGTAGCTTTTAGACAACTCATATAAATGAGTGTCTTGTTTAATCAATGGATGGCTCGGGGTCTTCATAACGGAAGGATCCTCACCTTGGTCACGAAGTATCGCCAATGGGGTCCTTTCCGTTTCATGTCCATGATTGCTCTTGAAATGAAGTTCTTGGTGATTGTATTGGTTGCTCAAGCGGCTCTTGGATGGTCAAAGACGGTTGAGACACCAAATATCTCGGCATTTGGACCACTTTCTTCTTCTTCTTTGAATCTTCCTCGTCGCTATTGATTGATGAGGTATAGCGATTGTACTTAGCGCTTCCCTTGATCGCCTTCCACAATCGCGAGATCATATTTGTGTTCTTCTTGATTTGTAGAGTGTTCTGCTTCACTTGATTCTCCAAGAGGTGCTCATGGGGTATTCTTTGGGTTGGAGGCTCACAATGGTGGTTGAGGAACTCGTGTCCAAAACTCTCTTCATCATCTTCTCTTTTGGGGGTTTCTCGTTTGTCATCTAGTTGGATTACCGGATGTAGGTAGAGTTCCGTTCTCTTTGTAGCTAGGTTTGGTGGGAGATTGAAAACAATCGAGGGATTCACCGTAGTTGTAGTCCAAGGCTTCAAAGGGAAGTTACAAACGTGCCATTTCCTATGCACGTTCAAGAAGGTATAGAGGACTTCTCCATTAGGGCCGAACCCGTAGATGAAACTTTGGTCCAATAAGTATTGAATGTCAATCCTTCTACCTTCAATGTGGTTCTAATCGTTAACCTCTTCATCGTCTTCCTTGTTCTTCTAATTCTCAAGTTGTATTCCGAAATAACGGAACAACGGTGTAAGCATCGCTCTAATCCTAATTATGGGCTTCCTTTGCAATTGTATATCCTCTTGGTATTCAAGAAGGATAGCAACGAAGATCATCCCCGTGTTAGTGTCTTCTCCCAACGGATCAAACCATCTTTCACCATGCTCCCAAAGACTCTTCTTCGATCCTTGGAACAATAAATGCATAGCCTTGTTCGTCATAATGTGGCGGTTCCCATTCACAAAGAAAGAATTCGCCAAAAACTCCATTGTGTAACGAATTGTTGGATTGCGAATCTTGGTGATGGTAGCTTCATCTTCAACGTAATCTCCAAAAGCTATCGTCCTCCCTAGCTTATTTTCATCAAATCCTTCTCAAAATCCAACCTTGTTCCTCTTCCGCTAAAATCCATAAAATCGACACAAGTCTCGTGTCGAGATGATGTATTCTACGTTCTTGAGACGGAAGGTGACATACCCGAGACTTGCTTCAAAGTCACTTCCATGATGGAAATCCATGGTTGCTAGGAATTGAAGGGTCGGTTGGACATAGGTTGGGTAGTTAATTTCGAATAACCTTCTGAGATCCATATATCCGAGCAAGTATTTGACTTGATTGCCAATCCCCATTTTAGACATCATCATATCATCTAACCACAATGTCCCTTGAACATTCGCATACCGTTTAAGATGATAGTAGCGTTTCTTTTCCTTACCCGACCATGTTGGATAAGAGAGCCTCATTGTTTGACGCGTTGGTGCCATTTGCTTGGATCCTACACTTAAGAGTGTAGCAAAGTGAGTCTCAAAACTTTTAAAGAACATAATGAGAAAGTAAAGGGTTTAGCATTGAATTGGGATTATAAGTTAAGTACAAACATTCCCAAGACCCATTCAACTATCCCAATCTAACTCATCATCTCAAATGCATCATGCTTATTTAGAACAAAAATGCCATGTAAACATGGGATACAGTTTTCGGCCATATTGGTCAAAACATGCGCTGGAATTTTTCAGTTCTCTAACTAATGGCCTTTGTTCAAATGCTTTCTAGACTACAAAGTTCAAAATCCAAATGATACCATTCAAAGAACAAGTCCAAATTTAGACATTATGTGCATTTAATATAATATGTTCTATTTTATAGCTCATGGATAATACTCAAAGTAGTAATGACAAAATATACTCACTTAAAAGAAGCATTCAAACAACCACCTCAAGTTTAGCTATGAAAGAACCAAATACCAACTTTCCTTTTATGGGAATCTAGAAATCGAAATTCATGAGTTTGTCAACCACTCCAACAAGTTTCCCAAATTAATAAAGTGGTCAAAGGTTCTTATCACATCTAAAATCCAAAGCCAAAAGCAACCAACAAGTTCAAGTTTCCTCAAAATAGAAAATCCAAGTATTTTTCACTTCAAACACACAACTTAAGTTTCTTGTAATTCTAAGTGTTTCTAAGAAAATTTAGCTCATGAAACCTTAATTACTAAGCATTCTCTAACCTAATATCCCACTAAACATCATTATCTCCTTTTCAAATCGAAAAATCAAAATTTAAGAAGTGCAAAGGAGGTTTTAGAGATTTCGTTACCTTGTTCTTGATATTATGAAGAGAGTGGGATGAGGAGAGAATCTTTAATAAACTTAGAAAAACAAAACCAAAGATTTCTAACACAAATCTTTCTTTGAAAATAAAAGCTTCTCCCTTGGTAAATTCTTTCAAAAATGGCGACAATAAGGAGAGAGAGAGAGAGAGAGAGAGAGAGAGAGAGAGAGAGAGAGAGAGAGAGAGAGAAATGGCTTCTTATATTTGTGGTTGAGAATGAACAAGTACAAAACTTATTTAAAAGGTGGTCCCCAAATTTCTTAAAATTCAAGGTTTAAAAGGGGACAAATTGCAAAGTGGTCCAAAATTAGATTTTATTTTTTAAAATTGGGAAGAAAACTTATTTTCCTTGAACTTGTAAAATCTTGTACCAAAGGTTTTAAATTGATCAAAAAAGGATTTAGTTTTCTTAAATCAAGCTTTGCAAAATCACTCTTGAAAATCTTTTAAATGGTGAAAGGCAAATTAAATGCTTGAATTTAGGAGAACTTACCTTGGCCAATGGAGTGTCGTAGAATTTTGAGTAATATAGACTTGTTGAAAACATAAATACGTTACTCCAGTTTGGCTTTGATCTTTTCTTTTAGTTAGCTCTCTTATGGTACCTAAGCTTAGAGCATAAGAATGTCTTTGGAGAAAGTTTTTCCATGACAAAATCACAATTATTGAATTTAAAAAACCATGAAAATTAGACTTAAAGAAATATGTACAAAGGATATGCATGAGATTGTCTCTAAAGTGCGCTTGTTTAAGGTCATTAGCTTGACCGTTGTTCCTTACTTTCAATTGGCGATATTGAGGACCTCCTCATTATGGATAGGTCCTCGTGTAGACTTCCTTATCACCCATTCCCTTATCTTGGTGAAGTTTCTAACTCCATTACCCTTGTTGAAATGGGGGTTGTAGCTACGCTTGAAGATTGTCTTTTGATTGATGGTTACATTCTTTGGCGTGCCCAAGTCTTCATATGGCACACTTCCATCGAGTTCTTCCTTATAGATTAAATCCAAAACTCCATCCATTTCCAAGCTCTCATAGACTTTCTCTTCTACCCTTCTTCTTTGGTTCCCTTAAGAAAATCGTACCACAGAAGGCATTGTCTCTTTTGGTTTTAAGCATTGGGTAGGAGATTCCTTCATCAACCTTTTTCAAAACGAGTCATTTAGTATCAAATTCTATCGAGGCTCCGGTAGTGAGGAGGAATGGAGTTCCTAAGATCAATGGGAAATTGGCTAGGTTGGACTTGGTGTCCACAACCACAAAGTCACACTTAACAAGTATATTGTTGACCCTTAGCTCCATGTTCTCAAGCCGTTCCATAGGAGTCTTTATAGATGCATCCCTGAGTAGGACAGGATCCACCCCTCTTTGGATCTTGTGTTGAAGTCCAAGTTCTTTCTCACGGTCTAGTTAGATAACATTCAAAGTAGCACATATATCCGCCAAAGCGTCCTCAAATCGGTAATCCTTGAGAGAACATGGAATTAGAAACCTTCCCTCATCATTTCTCTTCTCTAGAGTCTTCTCATTGGCTCTAGTTATTGGGATTCCATTGTCCCTCATGATCTTCTAAACTTTGTCCTGTTAAGAGATGGCCTTTTCTAACTTTTCCTTGACAATATCGTTTGTCTTAGCTTCTTCTTCCCATTTCTTGGGAATATCCAAAAGACCTTTCTTCTTGAGTTCTTTGTAATGCAACTCAATGATTTTCTTCTTAAAGCGTTGAGGGTATGAGAGTTTTGATTTAAGAATCGGAAGACTCAAAGTTGGGAAGGCTTTCTCACTCACTTCTTCTCCTCTAGGCATGTACCTAGGAGTTTTTGCCCTTTTCTCAAATGTCTCTTTCCTTGAGACATTGAGTTTCCCTTCTTCTTTGAAGCTATCATCCTTCTTAGCTTCCTCAAAAACTTCTTTCTCAGTAGCTTTATCAATAAGAAAAGGCTCTTCTTCTTCTTCTTCCTTTTCAACATCGACACCTCCTTTAGCCAAAGGAGTGTCCTTTTTCTCAAGCTCCGTTTCAATTGGAGCATCTTTGTCCTCAATTTCAAGGTTAATTTCGGCATGAATTTCTTTAAAATTCGGGTTCCCAATCAAATCCACATCCAAGCAATCAACATTCTCATCAAGAGGATTCAAAAATAAATTCTCAAAATCATCAATAATCTTTTCCTCTTCAAGAGTAAAGACAATACCATCCCATGGTTAAGGAGTGTAGTCGATCTCTTCTAGAAAGGTATTGCAAAGTCCTTGCTTGATTCTCCTTTCTCCTTAGATATTCCTTTTCCTTTACGTTTTGAGATCACTTGTTGAAGTTGAGAATCTATTACCTTGACATGTGAAGCGAGAGCTTCATGCTTGATATTCATATCACGGTAGATAGACTCAATCCTCACATTCATTTCTCCAAACTTCTTGTTGACATCAGCTTTTGTCTCGTTTTGTCCTTCCACTAACTTGTTAACCATAGCATGATTCTCTTCTTCTTTGGTAGGACCGGTTTGTTGTTGAGGCTTTTGGTAGTAGCCTTGCCTAGATTGGTATTGGCACCCTTGTTGGTTTGTCTTTGAAAGATAGACTTGATCTTGTGGATTCTCCACATTAGTGCTCCGGTTAGAGAAGTTGTTGTTGAAAGACTTGTACCCTTGGTTGAAGGGTTTTTTTTAGTACCCTCCTTGTATGTAGCTCATTTCCTCTTGATTCTCAACCTCTTGTCTTCGACTTCGGTTTCTGCAAAGTGAGCACTTCTTCTTTTTTGTTGTATGAGTCTATCAACTTTATCATTTAGCTCCTTGATCTTATCCTCCTTAGATCTGGTGCTCCTCAGTGTTCTATCTTAGTCATCCCCATCACAACTGTCGCTTTGGGCAAAGTTGTCAATGAGCTTCTCTCCTTCCTCGGCGGAAAGACTAGCAAAGCTTCCCATAGAGGCGGTGTTCAATGCGAAATGGTAGTTCTCATGAATACCTCTATGGAAGATTTGAAGAAGGTTTCCCTTTTTGATATCGTGGTGAGGACAACTCCTTATATATCCGTTGAAGCCCTCCCAAGCTTCATAGAGCGATTCCATTCCTCCTTGCTTAAAGGTGGAAATCTCATTCCTAATATTGGTTGTCCTTTGGGGCGAGAAGAATTTAGCCAAGAATCTCCTCTTACACTCGTCCCATGTTGTGATAGAAGAGGTCACAACTCCTTTCTCCCATTGAGATGTCTTGTCTCCTAAAGAAAATTGAAACAAGGTCAAATTGATAATGTCCTCCGGCATTCCATTGATTTTCACCGTTCCGGTCAACCTTTCAAAGTTGTCTAAGTGCTTAAGAGGGTTCTCTAATGCAAAGCCAAATAATCTTGCATATTGCAGGTTGTTGCGGATTGGAGGGGGTCTAATGCTCATCCTTTCACCATTAGTGAATGGCTCATCTCCTTCTCCAATCCTCGGTTCTTCTCTTGGGTGGTGGAACAGACGGTTTTCTTGGTGTTCTTGTCCAACGAAATTCCATTGATTGAGAGGGGGAATTCGTTCTTGAGGTTTCTCCATTGGTGGAGGATTTCCTTGTTCAACCTTTTGATTCATATCCAACCTTCTTAGATGGGCTTTCCTCTCTCTAGCTCTTCTTTTTTTGAGTGTTGTCTTTCAATGATTGTTGGATCGGTGTCAAGAAGTCTTGTATTTGGCTCACTTCTTGATATTGTTATCATGTACCTTCACAAATCGAAGAAAATCAACAAAAGAAAGTAAGAAAGTTAGATAAAATCCTAGTCCTTGAATCATAGAAATCTCTTTGAAGATTCTAGCTGAAGCCTAAATCCAACGACAACGGCACCAAAACTTGATGTAGAGGTTTTCTCGGTGCCAAAGTTTAATATTTATAAAACCTAATAACCTACACTCAATCTCGCAAGAGAATGGGGTCAATTGTAGTATTTTAATGCCGTCCAAGGATTTAGAGGCTTGTGCTAGTAAAACTTAAACAAGGAGAATATACTAAGTGTTCTAGTCTAGAAGGCGATCTAGTAAGATATTGTCACGGGTCTCTACTAA
>OVAN01004835.1:0-24822 GCA_900406275.1 Anastatica hierochuntica
AATTTAAAGCTTCGTTGCCTTTTGTTTCCTTTAAACAATCGCGCAACAACAATCCTATCCCAAAATCGCACAACATAAAAACATTCAAGAAAACACGCCACTTAAACTGTAAGAAAATAGTCCGGATCTTGAGCTTGCTCCGCTTCCGTGGTTTCCATCATCCCACATGATCACTTACACTAATTCCCGAAACCACAAAGGCTAGACGGAACTAGCATAAGTAATTTTCCACTACCGCTAGGAGTTATGGACTCCTAGCACTGCATCGTCATGCAGTACACGACCATGGTAGCGAACCAGTCTCTTCGTTTCTTCGTGATCTTGTTCCGTCCACGCGCCACCACGCAACGACCAAGTCATGGACGTTAGGGAACATGGACAGCGAGCTTAGGATCTAGGGTAAATTACTTAGATTATTACTTAGCAACATTTTATATACTTAAGCATTTTAGTATTTTACTAGGTTCGGCTAGAACCTCGGGTAAACATCCCATAGGGTAAATAAGTGATTTACATCACTTTACTTGAAACTTACTCGGGACAGTTCACGGACAAGTATTATATAACATGAACAAGAAGTTTTGCAGTGCAGCCGAATATATTCGGAAAACTAAATGGCACTACGACTCATCTTAGAAATTCTGAGAGTTTTGGCTAAGGATTGACTGGAACCAAGCGTGCTTCCACTGTTAAATTTGTGCACGAACAAGGTTCAAAACAGTCGAAACAAGGCTCAATCTTGGAGAACCAGCTTGTACCTTGTAGCTGATCCAATAAGTCATCAATTCTTGGAAGTAGATACTTGTCCTTTATCGTCACATTGTTGAGTCCACGATAATCGATACATAATCGCATGCTCCCATCCTTCTTTTTCACAAACAGTACAGGTGCTCCCCACGGTGATGAACTGGGTCGTATAAAGCCTTTCTCCAAGAAATCTGCCAACTGTTGCTTCAGTTCTGCTAACTCTGCCGGAGCCATTTGGTAGGGCGCCTTGGCTATTGGAGCGGTGCCAGGTTCTAAGGTGATAGTGAATGGGTTACTTCTAGAGGGGGGTTATCCTTCTAAAGGTTTGAACACATCTTCATATCCTCTAACAACGGGAATATCTTCTATGTTCTGCTCCTTCTCCTCTCCTGCTCCCACAGTGGTTAGCGTAATCAGGTATACTCCATCTCCTTGCTGTAGTAGGCTTTTGATCCTTAAAGCCGACACCAGTGATGCCTTGGCACTTGGTGTTATTCCTTGGTAAACTAGTGGAACTTGCACCTCTCTTTCAAAGGTTATCTTTCCTCGACCACAATCTAAATGATCTTGGTAACTAGAGAGCCAATCCATCCCTAAGATAACTTCATAAAGTTCTAAGGGTAACACCAACAGATGGGCCGGAAAGACTATGTCTTGAATGACAACGGGTACTTCCAGAATACAATCTTTTGTTTCCAACACTTGATCGCCAGGGGTTAGGATGGGAATGTTCATTTCCAGAGTTGTGAACATGCCTTCAAACCTGGAAGCTACTTCAGGAGCTACAAAACTATGGGTTGCTCCCGAATCGAAAAGAATGTGGGCGGGAACTCCGCCCACGGGTAGGGTTCCTAAGGGTCAAATTAACTCTCTTTAACACTCTTTTTCTTCCTCTCTTTTTTTTAAACCAATAAGGAAATTCACACAACACGCAATAGTAAGAAAACAAACCTGTGATCGGACCTTCCGGAGGTCCTGACGGTCCAGGCAGCTCCAACGCATAAGCTCTACCAGTCGTAGCCTGACGCTTGGCTGGAGGTAAGGGTAAGGTAGGGCGCACGGGCGGTACACCTTGTACCTTCTGAGCTAATGGAGCGGGGTGGGTACGTGGACAAGATGTAGCGTAGTGTCCCCGCTCTCCACAAGTGAAACATGCAACATTCTGCAAAGCTGGAGATCCCACATGTCCAACACTCGGGCAATCTCGAGTAGAATGGCCTGTCTCCCCACAAGCATAACAGGTCGATGGTCCTGACCTAGGCATTGGTGCTCGGCCACCTCGCATACCTCTGCCTCCTCTTCCTCTGGTCCCTGAGGAAAGTTGTCGTTGTGTATGCACTGGCCTGCTAATGGGTCTCGTTGGTGCATCAAGACTGGAAGAAGCTCTCTCAGCAGCAATGGCCTCTTCCACGTTCACAGTGCACTCTACTAACTCTCCTAAGTAGGTGAACTCCATGGCATGCAGTCTGCTACGGATACTAGGATGAAGTCCCCGGAGAAACTTATGAATAACCATCGGCTCATCTTGCGCCTCTAAGTGGACATAATGACAAAGACGGGTGAACTCCGCCTCATACTGCCTCACGGAAAAACTACCCTGCTCCAACTCCATAAACTGCATCTCAAGACGATCATGGGCCTCTGGTGGGAAATACTTCTTCTGGAACTCCGACGAAAATCTTTCCAACTCGCAGGTGTGTCCCCAAAGCGTCGCTCAACACTCAGCCACCAACTCATGGCATCCTTCTCCAAATAGTAAGCAGCCACATCTCTCTTGTAGTCATCTGGACAATGAGTCGCGGCAAAGTTCCGCTCTAAGTCTTGTAACCATGAATCCGCCTCGAAGGGGTTGGTCTCGCCATGGTACCGTGTCGTCCCTAAATTCTTCATTAACATCACAATCTTCAGAAAATCAGGTGTTGTAGGACGCGGTGCGGGTGCAGGTGGTGGCGTCCTTGGTCGTTGCGCTACTATCGCCTCCTGCTGGAGTCTAATCATCTCGGCCATCATCTCTAATAACGCAACCATCACAGGATCTGCTGGTGCTGGAGCCGGTGCTGGTGGCGCTGCAGGAGTCGGCTCAGCTGGCATAGGCTCAGGCTCAGGAATCGGATGGATGTCCACAAATGGATCCTCATGATGTGGGATATCGTACGCAGGATCCGCATCGTAGTCGATATGGTATGACTCAGACGAAGTTTGTATCTGTATCGAACCATGCTCTGGAGATCCCTCAGATGGGTCAGACTCCACACTAACACTAGGTGAATGTGGTGGCGAAGACTTTGGAGATGATGCGATCTGGATCGGTATATGTGCACCACCCCGTCTAATATACCTCCGCAACATCTACAAGTAAGGATCACGATAAGTTATCCTATCCCATGACTAACTATTCCTAACAAAGGAACAACCCAACTCTCCTAGTTATCCTTGCGACTCATTTTGACTCGATAAATCATTGAAAACTAAGTTTCACTGAAGCATGGAGAACCATGCTCTGATACCACCTTTGTGACACCCCCCGTTTATTGCTAAACAGAAGTGGCACATATGATGTCCCCAGACGGTCGATCCGAGGTTCCCAAAAAAAATTTAGGTTCCTTAAATCAACTATCCAATTTCACCATATTTCCTGCTAACCCTTGCTCTAGGCTTTTCAACCCGCCCGACCAATGGCTAACAGTTAGTTTGCCCGGACTAGACTAATATCGTATGAAACTCGTGTTTAACAAACATACTTTATATATTTTTACTTAGTCATTTTTAAAGGTTTACAGAAAGTTATAGTTTTATCTAAAGCTTACTGCCCAACAACGTTTTATCATATATACATCAAAAGCATCGTTGCAAGGACAACAAAAATCTATAGTTGGCTAGCATGTTCCTTTACACCCCCGTCTATTGGTTACCTACACACTCAAAGAGCCGTGAGTAACTAATTTACTCAGTGAGTCGGAAACCCGTACCCTCTAACATACAATCCTATCCCAAAATCGCACAACATAAAAACATTCAAGAAAACACACCACTTAAACTGTAAGAAAATAGCCCGGGTCTTGAGCTTGCTCCGCTTCCGTGGTTTCCATTATCCCACATGATTACTTACACTAATTCCCGAAACCACAAAGGCTAGACAGAACTAGCATAAGTAATTTTCCACTACCGCTAGGAGTTATGGACTCCTAGCACTGCATCATCATGCAGTAAACTGCCATGGTAGCGAACCAGTCTCTCTGTGTCTTCGTGATCTTGGTCCGTCCATGCGCCACCACGCAATGCTCAAGTCATGGACGTTAAGGAACATGGACAACGAGCTTAGGGTCTAGGGTATCTTACTTAGATTATTACTAAGCGACATTTTATATACTTAAGCATTTTAGTATTTTACTAGGTTCAGCTAGAACCTCGGGTAAACATCCCATAGGGTAAATAAGTGATTTACATCACTTAACTTTAAACTTGCTCGAGACAGTTCACGGACAAGTATTATATAGCACGAACAAGAAGCTTTGCGGTGCAGCCGAATATATTCGGAAAACTAAACGGCACTACGACTCACCTTAGAAATTCCGAGAGTTTTGGCTAAGGATTGACTGGAACCAAGCGTGCTTCCACTGTTAAACCTGTGCACGAAAAAGGTTCAAAACAGTCGAAACAAGGCTCAATTTCTGGAAATAAGCTGTTTGGGTTCACGGTTTCCACGCAAACAACTTACCGAGAGAAAGGTTATTGTCGGCACGCACGGACTGAACAAACTAAGCTTTTCCATGAGCTGTACCTGAACATACATACTCGGGAACTAACAAATTCAGTGTTTGGACAGTATATCGATCAATCGTTCTAAAGGAAAATGCTTACCGAAAGCGCACGGACTTCCTAAACTCCTTACTGCCTTGTGAACTCTCCGACCAGTCTTTGGACAGAGTCTAGATTAGTCTTGAGTGAACCTAAGGCAAACAGAACAAGAGGCAAGTCGGATGCGTGATTAATACTTCCGGATACACGATCGGTAAAGCTGTTTGCATGATCGGTATGGTCGGATACACGATCGGCAAACAAAGTACTTGAGAGAAATCACGATTTCGGATGGTCGGGCTTACCGGATTAGTGTCACGATCATTGGGCACGATGACTCTCGATGGCTACTTGGTTTGGCATGAGAAAGTATCCTTCGGAACGTTCGGTGCACGAGAAAATTTCTCTCAACATGTTCGGATGCATGAGATTATTCTCTCAACACGTTCGGATGCTTGTGTTTTCTTCCCAAAGTCTCAATCAGTTATGTGCCAAGGGCCTTATATAGGCATAGCCGCCCAAAGAGCTTAGTCACCCAAGAGACACCAAGGCTATCTCTTCGGGTGACACGTGGCACCTTGTATGGCATGCTCTCCATGCATGCTAAGAACACAAGTGTCACGTTGCCAAGAAGGAAATGCTGCTAATTCTCTTCCCGACCGTGTCCAACCGTTCCCGAACGGTTTCCGATCGTGCTGGGATGTTCGTTACGCGGATTTGAACGTGCCGAATACCTTTCGAACGGTCGGGAAAATTCTTCGAGGAAAACTTAATTTTCTCAAAGAAATGTTTCTAACTCTTATTCCTGAAACCATTTTACCTCCTTTGGTCGAAGAATAAGGTTCCTGACTAATTTCCCGGTCATCTAAGACTTTTTAGGACGAACCGTCGCCATTTCCAATCTCTTAAATTTTCCAAGGAATCCTATTGTGCCGCTATCCTTGCCAATTTCCAACTTAAAATTTTTTGGCTTCTCTCAAGTAGCGTACTAGTACTCGGCTTTCGGTTTCTCAGTATCCGGCCGTCTCGATAAAAAGCTATATGATCGTGAGGGTTATTACACACTAATTGGTCTAAAATCTTTAACTTCTCTAGGATTGTCTATCTTAGGGATAAGGCAAATATTAGTCCTATTAAGCTTTGGATCAATTTCAGCATTTGCAAAGAAAGATTGTATATAATTCATCAAACCTGATCTAATCGTCCTTCAATGTTGCTTAAAAAAGCTATTGTGAGGCCATCAGGTCTGGGAGCTTTGTCTTGATTCATTTGCCTTATTACTTTAACAATCTCCTCTTCAGAGACTGGTTTCGTGAGCTGAGAGTTGATCTCAGGAGTCACCTTAGGTTTAATTGGACCCAACTCTCAGAACTTAATTCCATCAGGCATTGGTTGCTGAGTGTAAAGATCCTGAAAATAAACTTCCACCAACCTTCTGATATCTCTCCCTAAAGTCTATATGACACCTTGATTATCTACAAGGGAAGATATAATATTAGTGGCTCTTCTTTGTTTCAATTTTTCATGAAAGAACTTAGTGTTCTTATCTCCCGCATTTAGCCGTTCTATTCTACTTTTTATTCTCCAGTATTTCTCCTCTAATATGTACTGATGCAATAATTTAGAATTAAGTTGTTTAATATAATCATAGTTTGTGTCAAAAGAATCATACTCTTCTTGTACTTTCATCTAGATCTCTTGAATGGTTTTATGAGAATTCTGATTCTCCTTTCTCTTCCATTCTGCTAATCCATGCTTGTAATTTTTCAAGGCTAAAGAGAATTGTTCAGGAGGTAATGACTTACAACTATTTCCCCAAGCTTGATGAACTGCTTGTTTCACCGCAGGGTTAAACTTCCATCTACTATCGTATTTAAAGTATTTCTTCCCTCCCAAGTATTACCTTGCGTATACAATAGAAGAGGCCTAAAATCTGAACCCTGCCATTATAGCAACTTAACATAAGCATTAGGAAAAGTATTTAACCAATCAAAATTTGTCATTGCTCTATCAATTTTGGTTTTGACCTTATGTCTCCATCTTTTTTCCAGACCATGTATATTTACCTCTATAAGTTTTGATATCCATAATGCCTAAGCTGTTTATGAGAGTTCTAAATGTATGAAATGTATAATCTGCTCTTTTTTTACCCCCAACTTTTCGTAATTCCCTTTGATATCATTGAAATCACCTAACAAAAGCCTTGGTTTATCCTTATAAATCTCATCTTCTTCTCTATCTATCATTCTACGCCATTTATTGTTTCTTTCTTTCTTTTCAGGATGACCGTAGATATAAGATAAAACATATATATTACCACCATCTTTTATGTACATATCAGTTCCATACAAAGCAGGTTTAGATATACAAGTCAATCTAACTCCCGCATCCCAAAAGACAGCTAGTCCTCCACCTAACCCTTTAGGAGGGATCACAAAGTGATGGGCATATTTCAAGTCTACAACCACACTTCCTATGTAACTAGCATTATTCTTGGTTTCAGTGAGGAACAAGATATCAGGCTTATGTACTCTTCTGATATCTTCCAAAAAACGAACTGTCAGGGGGTTCCTCATACCCGGACAGTTCCAGTGACATATTTTCATGGAGCCTTGGGTGGCTTAGGGGCATCCACCCTACCCTTTGCCTTAGCTTCCTTACTAATTCTTTGCCTGCCAGATTTTGAGTTGTCACCCTCCAAGATCTCCTCTGCCTTCCTCTTGTTTGCCTTATCAGGCACTAAACCAGTATGCTCCTTACCCTTAGCACTTCTCTCTGCATCCTGAACATCATCATTTTGATCATCTTCCTTGTTTTCTGTTATGACTATTCCTCTGTTCCTTCTCTTATCTAGCCCTTCAACCATTTCAGCAGCCTCAATCATCATTCTGTCTTGATTTGCTGAAGAAGATTCTCCACGCTCAGCTATTGCCAGCCTTGTTTCTAAAGGAATAACAGGAGCACCTTGAGGACAGTCACACGCTTCATGGCGAAGGCTACCACAGGTAGTGCAAAATTTCTCCAGAACTTGGTAGCGAAACTCCAGAAGCACATATTCCTCCAACTCCATGATGTTAACATTATGTGTTGTAATCACCTTGCTATCTATATCAAAGTCCACCTTGATCCATACTTGTGCTGGCTTAAAGATAGTAGGCTGAAGAACTTGAACATCCGCAATATGTCCCAGATTTGTTCCTATACTCTTCAATATTGGATCACTGCGATAATAATCAGGAAGATTATAGACCTAAACCCATAAGGGAATTTTTCTGAGATAGGTTGGATAACTTCTTCTGCTCCATCTATCTATAACCAACATCCAACCACGAAAAGTATAGGGTCCAGCTTCAAGGACAACAACAAGATGATGTTCCGATTGAAACAAAAAAACATACTGAGCCATCATCATTTATCTGACCATCAACTTTCCTAGTAAGTTTCCAAGCTTTTGGCATCGTGATACGAATCCCCGCCGGATTCTGAATCTGAGGATTAACACCTTTCACCACCAAGCAAAGACTATGAGCTTTCTCGAATTGACTGCGAGCATCATGATGAATTTCCCAAGCCTGTTGATCTTCACCCAGCCGCAAACTTTGCATCGCGAACCACAGATCCCTTTCAACTTTAGCTTTATTAATATGATTAGCCATCAGAACGATTTGGAGAGCACAAATCTGTATTAAAACAGAAGATTTAAGCCAAAAAGAACTGGATATTTAAAGTTGAAGCAAAGAAAAATCTAAAGGATAAGATCACTCAGTCGATCGCCGCTTCGAAGAGAGAGAAACATTTTAAGAATTAAAGAAGATAAGTCTAAGTTTAGTACTACCAGACTGCGGAATTGAACTCACTTTGGTTAATCTACGAAGTATAGTCTGATGTTAAGAAAAAAGGTTAATGTATTAATAGTATGGATATTTTTCTAACGAATAAAACATAAAATAATCAATAAGTATGAAAATGTAATAGAAAGAGAGAAGACCGGGAAAAGCAAATCAAGCGGAGCAACTATCTACCACAGAAAAAACGAAGACAATATCTGTTTCCACCAATCTTATCTCTTCTTTCCATTATCTCTTCCTAATAATAATATTTTCAGAATTATTATAAATTTAAACGTTTTTCTCTATATATATTTATTTATACTTTTTTAATTTTAATTTTGTGCATAATAGGCCACCAACCAAACACTTGGAGGAAAATAAAACTGGAATTTAGATGTGGCTACTCCTTCATTTGCCCTTTCTCTTTTGTGCCACACACACTCTCTCCTCCTCTTTCTCTCTCACATTTTTTTTTTGTCTCAAGATTTTTTTTCAGGTGCGTTAATTGGGTTTGCTCAAATTACAGATCATTAGATCCAACTCCAATCTGTGTCTTTGATATCTAACGGTTGATGCAGAATTGAAATGTTCCTCTTGTTTTTTTGAAAGATTCTGGTTCTTCAGATTTCGTTTCTTCTTAATTGGGTTTGAATGTGTAAAGCCAAGTTTTAGTAGTGATTGAAGCTCATTTGCAAATATTGTATTGTTGTTGATCATATACCATTTTAGTTGATCGGATTAAGCTAATCAAATTGTTCACAATCTCATTTGTTAGCAGAAGACTAAAAGAGACGAAGGTGAATATTAGAAGAGCAAAGAGCGTTTCCTTGTTGATGAATTAATCAAAAGAGAGTGATGGCAACAGCAGCTGTTATAGGACTCAACGCAGGGAAAAGACTATTGACTTCATCATTTCACTACTCCGACGTAACTGAGAAGTTTTTATCTGCAAATGATTATTGTTCATCACAATACCATATTGCTTCCACAAGAAGTGGGATAACTGCGAAAAGGACATCCTCATCATCGAACCATAGTCCGAGCTTTCCCACTTCAAGTCGTCACACACAATCTGCCAAGGCTCTCAAGGAGCCATGCCTACCTGCTGGGTTTGGTAAAGAAATGGAAGAGGAATTCTCTGATGATGGCCATGGCCGTTCTGTTGAGGTACTCTTATTGCTACAGAAGTCTATGTTAGAAAAACAGTGGAATCTTTCTTTTGAGAAGACGATGATAAGTGAATCCTCCACTAAAAAGACGACTGCCCACAAGAAGATTTCTATCACCTGTTCAGGAATTTCAGCTCGTCAAAGGAGAATAGGTGCTACTAAGAAAACTCATGCTAAAGCAGCTTCAGTGTTTAGTAGTGGCAAGCAGGTCAGATCCGTGATCAATTCTGAGTTGTTCCAACACAACCGTGTGAGGGGTTATGTGAAAGGTGTGATAAATGAGGATATGCTTAGCCACGCGGAAGTTGTGCGCTTGTCCAAGAAAATCAAATCAGGCCTTCGTCTTGATGAGCATAAGTTGAGGTAAGATTACATACTACTCATAGAAAGAGCTTGTAAGTATCTAATAATATATAATACTAAATTATTGGCTGCTGAAACATTAGATTGAAGGATAGATTAGGCTGTGAGCCTTCCGATGAACAGCTTGCAAGATCCTTGAAGATATCCCGGGCTGAGCTGCAGGCATGGTTGATGGAATGTCATCTAGCAAGAGAGAAGTTGGCAATGAGCAATGTGCGTTTGGTTATGTCTATTGCTCAGCGTTACGATAACATGGGGGCAGAAATGTCTGACCTTGTTCAGGTAATTTCCTAATTTCTTGCACTCTTTGCTAGCTTTTCATGAACTTCTGTAATAAGAGTTATTTCTGTTTCACACTGCGTAGGGTGGTCTTATTGGACTTTTGCGAGGAATAGAGAAATTTGATTCTTCTAAAGGTTTCAGAATTTCAACATATGTATATTGGTGGATCCGACAGGTGAGAATACCGCTTCACCTCAGATGTTTGATGTTTTTGTCTTGCCATGCTTAGAAAGTAAAAAAATTACAAGTCATGCTCTATGTTTCACATTTCTGAAGGGTGTCTCAAGAGCTTTAGTGGACAATTCAAGAACGTTGAGGTTACCTACCCACCTGCATGAAAGGCTCGGTCTAATCCGAAATGCAAAGCTTAGACTTCAAGAGAAAGGAATTACACCCTCTATTGATGTAAGAATGTTACTAGCATTCAAACAATTTTGGTGATCATCTGTCTACACATTTGTATGCTTATAATAATTGTCATTTCCAGAGGATTGCGGAGTCTCTAAACATGTCACAGAAGAAAGTTAGAAATGCAACAGAGGTAAGTAAAACTAATTCTATTACATGTCCCTTTCTTATGTCAAGGGCCAATCGTAATTTTGCTCGCCCTTAAAAAATGCAGGCCGTAAGCAAAATATTTTCCCTAGACAGAGATGCATTTCCTTCTTTGAACGGTCTCCCTGGAGAAACCCATCACAGTGTGAGTGTCTTCTTTCGGTTTCTCTTCAACAAAACGACAGTTGAAGGTTCACCTTTCTTGTTTCCTGAACCTAATGCTTCCTGTACATAACATTTGGTTGGTTTATTTTTCAACATTTCCAGTATATTGCGGATAATCGTTTGGAGAATAATCCGTGGAACGGGTATGATGAGTGGGCACTCAAGGTAAAAAAGAAGAATCAAAAGTCATGAATGTAGCCCTATTTATATATTTACATGTTAATTTATGAGGATGTTGATGATGTAATTGCAGGAGGAAGTAAGGCAGCTTATAAGTGCAACACTAGGGGAACGAGAAAGGGAAATCATTCGGTTATACTATGGTCTAGACAAAGAATGTCTCACATGGGAAGACATTAGCAAACGGTATGTACTCAGTTAAGCTTCTTGGCCCACTGTTGCATCATCAACATCTATGGTTAAATTGTCTTCTTTACAAATTGCAGGATAGGATTGTCAAGAGAGAGGGTGAGACAGGTGGGGCTTGTGGCATTGGAGAAACTAAAACACGCAGCGAGGAAGAGTAAAATGGAGGCGTTGGTCCTCAAGAATTGATTTTATTTCTGTACAATATTACATCAGAGCCTTAAAGAGCTATGAATGTTGTATATATACAAGTGAACAAAAGGGAAAGACTCTTTGTTTAGGTTCCTTACTTCTTATGTAAACTGAGTTGAGAAACAAGACAGTCATATAATACGGCTTCAAGTAACTTCCTCATCTAACTCTAATCATTCTGTACCTGTTAGATGTAAGATTCAAATTTAAAACAAAAACCTTAACTATGAAAACAGAACATTTAACCTCCCAAAGAGAACTCCAAAGTTACTAATTGGTTGAATAGATTTCAGAAACGTAATCTGAGATGATTCACGATAATATTTAACCTTAATTATTTATTTAAGTATTTATTAGGATTAGCTTTGTGCAGATAAGGGTGAGTGGCTTCCTAGCTTATACAACCTTAAAGTTGAAAACATAATTTTAAATTTTAAATTTGTAAAATATTACATTAGATGATCTTATTATATAAAGTGGAACGCGTGTTCGACGTGAGCTTGACACATCGTCATATTATAACTCATGAGATTTCAACACGTATCACTAATCGATCGGATTATTGACATATGTCAAGAATTTAAAATTTTCAGTTTTGTGTAAACAAATTTTCTATTTTACATAAATAATTAAATTTTATATTTCCATTAAATATGGAAAGTTGAATATTAAATATTTTATTTCTACTAGACCAATACCCGCGCATACGCGCAAATATGTTTATATATATATATATAATATATAATGGGTTTATATTGTTTTTATACATGTTTATTTAAAAAATTTTAATTTCTTTTTTTAGATAATTTATTTATTAGAAGTTTAAAAAATTGTTTGGAATAAAATGTGTTTAGAGGAACCGAAATATTTATGTAGCTTGAGAAAAGAGAATCCTCTCCTTTCAGTCCAATCACTCCGAAGAACACCTTTTTAGCAGCTTCTTCTGTTTCAGCAGATTGTTCCCTCAGTGCAAGTTTCTTTCATTTTCTCCACCCAACAAGTTGTTTGTTTCACTCGAATACCGGAGGTATAATAATAGTCATAAATATTTTTGGAAAATTAATCGACCAAATTACCAAGATTATAGATCGTAGATGAGTAAAATATGAAGGGAAAAAATTAAAAAACTTGATATTTATTGCTGGAAAAAAGTTTGTAAAACTTGTTAATAAGAAGAACAAAATGGAAATCAAAACATCTATAGAGGAGTTCTATAGTTTTCTGGAAAAATGTTATATGCGCAATTTTTTAAAAATTTATAATATTTTAATTTATAGCAACTTAATCTTTTAGTGATTTTCATAAGTGATACTTATTAAACGATTTTTGACATCAATGGGAAAAATTAAAATATAAATTCACCCATAAATTAGACTATCCACATGAATAACATGTGAACGAAACTAATATCCAAAACCAAAAATATTTGTAACAAGTTAAAGAGTAATATAAGATAATTATACTTTTTATTGTGTGGAAATTTTTTTCATATATATATATATATATATATATATACATATTTTATTTATTTATTTATTTTAGAACACAATTACGGTAAATGATGAATTATTGGACATGGTATTCTTATTTGTGTTATGCATAATAATCTTAGTCATTTCTCTAGTCTTTGCACATGTTTAAACTACATGTTAAAAATGGTAAAAAAATGCATGAAAGCTAATTTTTTAGCTAAATTGAGCATCCTTTTTTGAGGCGACACAAAAATACATTTACTGATAGAGTTGCTAACGAATCCATCTTAGCACATACTGAATTAACTATTTGCCACTTTTATTGTCGATTTTCAGCAAAAAGTAACGAACTTTGATTTTTATAAAAAAGAATATTTTAAATACAAATAATTGAATAACAAAAATATATACTAATGATAATTAGTGTACAATTACACTTTTATTAACTTATCATTAAACATTTAATTAATATGATTAAACCAAAACTAAAAAAAATATAATTTCAAAAGTTTGTTCAATAAATAGGGTGAACATTTGTCCACTTTTTTGTGTGATGAAGTGGCACTCTCTTGGAGTGAGTTGCCCACAATTCATATATATGATTAAAACATTCAATACTAATTGTTATATATGTCAGCATTATAAAATTGTAATATCTAACTAAAAAAATGTTTCGCATGATATTAAAAATCTTAGGTTAATGTGGATGATATTGGTTGTAGTTCATAGTTTTTCAATAACTAATAATGGTTTTAATCTATACTAGATTTTGATTCGCGCTTTGAAAGCGCGAGATTATTTTTTGGACATAATCTAATACAAAAAGAGATTTAAAGATTATATGAGTTTTTATTATAGATAAGCTAGAGTAAAGAACAAATACTTTCCTTACTGAAATGTAATAACGATATGGATTGCCGATGTCAAAATAAAAAATTAGTTCTCATACCATATATTTATGTCATGGGCTAAACAATGATAGAATTATAAAATCAGTTCATTTGTATTATGATTATCAGATTTCTTATTGTAAAACTCATCTAAATTATTTTATAAATACACAATAATTTTTTTATAGTAAAAGTTCACATAATTTTAATTTTCTTATATGTATATTTCAATTTTTTTTTCTATGAGTGATATGCAATGTTATTAAAATGAAAGAGTATGGAGGTCGGACCAGGTTCGACCGCAAACCGGAAACATAGCCAGGTTGGGTCTATAACAAACCTGAAAAATTAGATCGGTTAAAAGACCGTATTAAACCGGTTGAGAACTAGAAACCGGCGAACTATTAAAATATTATGATATTATTATTTTCTTAATATTTTAAAATAATATTATTCTCAACTATAATATTATTTTAAAATAATATTTTTATCCTCAATTATAATATTATCTGTAAAAATATCATTAAATCCGGTTGAACCGCTCAGACCACATCGACTCACGATCCAAAAAATTACCCAGTACGATTGCCCGATTGGTTTTAAAAACATTGAATATTATACATATTTAATCATTTCAAAATTGTCATTTTTATTTGTTAATTAGTGAGTTTTATTTTAAATCTTGTTTTTTATAAGTTTTCAAAAACTGAAAGGATAATCATTCGCTAATTAATTAAATTATTGACTGAATAATGGATTGAATAATCAAGTTGTTAGACGATATTTTAGGGAGATTAGTAATATCACATGGTAAACAAAGTTGCGTGCTTCTGTTTTAATAGAATAAGATTTAAAATGCATTGGTTATAGTTACATGGACTTCAACTTTAAAACTTAATTTTAATAATACTTTATATTTAATTTCTCGTGTGTTACACGGAACTTTATCTTGTATTATAAAAAGGTAATGAATATAATACATCAAACAAAAAAAAAGGAAAAGAGCAATTATGAAAATAAAGAAAATATTCGGGTGTACAAAAACAAAGATCTAGATCCGAACTAAATAACAAACAAAATTTCGCACATTTGTTTATAAAATTTTAGACTTTTTCATGTTTATAAATTTTCTTTATTTATAATATTTTGGTAATGAAAGAGAGGTTTAGAACATACCAAAAGCGGTTCAATCAATTCGAATATAACACAAAAGAACAAGTCCGCACATAATAATGTGATATTTAAATAAAGAAATATTTTTTATGAGATAACATTTTTCCATATTAGTGTTTCTCTTAAAATAACGCTTATGCGATGACGAGCGGCACAAGTGGTACAGTGGTTATCACCTCTGTTGGCCAAGCTCACTTACCTGGGTTCGAACCCGGGTTGATGCCCTTTTCAGGGAACTACTAAGCCACTAGGTTGATGACAAAAAAAAACGCTTATGCGATGACAAAGCTTTGTCTTTCGTAACGGTGACGAAGTCTTTTCCGGTGAGGGTATGAGAGGTTTACAATGACGGTTTGTGAGTGATGGCGATGGATTTATAGAGGTCTCCTCTGGTTTTGGAGGGTTTGGATGGGCGGATCTTAGGGCTCTTGAGGGGAAAGATTTTTGACTTCAATTCGCAATCTGTATTAGGGATTCACAGTGGATCGATGACAGTTCTGTTGAAGATAGGTATCGATATCTTCATATGGTTCGATGGGTGCTTTTGGAAAGGGAACTTTTGATGAGATTTTTATACCGTTATCACGGTTCAATCAGGAGGATTTGGGATCAAAAGAGGCTTCATTGCAAGTTGTTTGTTTTCGATTAGAGGTTTGGAGAAGGAAAGAAAGTCTTATTGTCCAAGATTCTCAAATGATTTTCAGGATCTGTTCTGATCATACAAGGAAAGTGGGATCTTCATGGTTTAAAAGAGAAGGTTTGGGTTTTCACTATATATATTTGCACTACGGTTTCTGTGATAGGTATCACCTTCGTACTCTTCTTACAGCTCTCTTTCATCTTGTTCCCTCGGTGGCTTTTTAGCTTACGGTGTATTTCGGTCTGAAGGCTCAGTGTTTGGTTGGCAAGATCTTCGAGGTGTCTATGGTTCTGTTGCTTCTCTTAGTTGTCACGGGTTTTGGTCTCAGGTTTTGCTTCACGGCAGAGGGGTTTCTTGGTGTTTCAGGTTGGTTTTCGAGTTTTTGGAGGAGCTTAATAAGACTGGTAGTCATGTCTCAGCTGATAGCAACAAAAGGAAAGAGTGTGGTGAGGGCAGAGCCAGTGCATCTTTCTGCTAAAGGTGTAGCTCGAAGAGTAAAACAATTCGAGTTGACTATGATTGGACGTTTGATGAATCTAGAATCCAACGAATGGATAGTTTGGTCTCTAATCTTCCAAAGATATGGAAATTAGAAGGGAAAGAGGTTGGAGGTGACCGTGGAAGTGGAAAATTTCAGTTCAATTTCCAGTCGGAGGATGATCTTTTGGAGGTGGAGAATAATGTCCCTTATCTTTCGATGGGTGGATGCTCTCGGTGGTAAGATGGACACCGATTGTATCTCCTACTTATTCGTCGGATATCTGTATATGGATCAAGGTGCTTGGCGTTCCTCTTCACTTATAGGAGGATGCAACTATAAGAGCCGTTGGAAAAGCGGTTGGAGTGGTACACGATGTTGATGAAGATTCGGGCGGCGTGTGTGTGACGATTAACGGTTTTGAGCCGCTGGTTTTTCCGGTTGCTGTTCCTTTTGCTATGGGCGAGGAGATAAAGGTGGATTTGGAATACGATAAGTTGGTAGGATATTGTCGTCACTGTATACGCATGACTCATGATGTTGATAAGTGTCCGGAGTTAGCCATCTCTAGTGGGGAAAGCAGGATGAACACAAAGGCTATGGGAAGTCAAGTGACGGGATATACTAAGAGGGAAGACAAAAAGCGGCTTCCGGTGAAAAGGTCTCTGGATATGGTGCATTCTAGTTCATTGTAAAAGGAGTCTATCAGAGACGAGGGAAAGGATTTAGGGTCACGAAGAGGTACAAAGAAAGGATATAATGGTGGTGGTGATGTGCGCAGAAGTGATATAGGAGATTATCGTAGAGAGGATAAGCATTTGGGTCATTGGAATTACTCGAGAGATGTCCCCGCAAAAGAGTTGGGTCACCATTATGTGCCTAAAGTTAGGTCAACAAATTGGTTGAGGTCGCTATTTTCGGCCACAACGGATCGAGAAAACGGAGATCCTATAATAGTAGAAAAGAATGGAGGGGGAGGTTCTTTGATGGTTTCAGATCAAGGGTTCGAGAAAGGAGATGACAATAAGCTCAAGGTGATGGAGGAGGCGCTAATGGATGATGATGATCTTCTAGAGGAGGAAGGTGAACTTGTGGCTTCAAATGTGAAGGTGCAGCTGGTAGCTAATCAGGAGAATATAGAATGTTGAAGACCCGATCCGCACTCGCCGAGTCTTTCAATTTGGTGAGGAAGTAGTGACTCTTCACTTTCATTTTGAGAAGGTTCGTAATTTATGTGGTACATGTGGGATGCTTTCCCATGATTCTGCTGACTGCCCGATGAGACAAGGGCCTCCTCCGGCTCCAAGTGACGATGATGATGATGATTCGGGTCCTAATGATCAGCCACCATATGAGCAGCGCCATGATGTTACTGAGAACCCACAGGAAATCCCGTATGAACCAGAGGCACCTCCGTCACCAGATGCTACCAACACCTCCAAAAAGAGAAAGGTACACTCCCCTGTTAATGTTATGCATGCAGGATATTGGGATCTACGTCATGTGATACAATCAGATGATCTACATGAGAGCTTTCTGAAGAGAAGACGTTCTCATGTTTAGGCTCGTGAGATCCGCAGTTGGTATGCGATGACTCCAGGAGCAAGCTCTTCCTCTGGCCAAAATCCACGCGAGGAGCAGACACACCAAAACAGTGAAGGCACGGTGGGCCAAAAGCCACCAGAGGAAGAATGAATACAGCATTTTGGAACTGCCAGGGTTTGAAAGAGTTCCCGATAGTTCGATGCCTAAAAGAGTTGAAGAAATCTTTTGCTCCGGACATGCTCTTTCTCATCGAGACAAAGAATCTCGATGATATTGTTAGAGATGTAGCTATACAAGTTGGGTTTGAATATGTACGTTGTGTTTCATCAATTTGGGGGGGGGGGTCTTGCGTTGCTTTGGAACAGTTCAGTGTCGGTTTCGTTTATCTCTATGCCTGACCGTATGCTTGATTGTTATATTAATAAAGATGGTGTTGATTTCTACTTCTCCTTTGTATATGGAAACCCGAATCGTAAGTTAAGGCATATATTATGGGAGCAAATACAAATAATTTCAATTCAAAGACAAGCACCATGAATACTTTGTGGTGATTTCAATGAGATACTCACACCAGTGGAGAAAATCGGGGGAAGAGACCGTGAACCTTGGACCTTTGTGGATTTCCAGACAATGGTTAAAGTATGTGGATTATCGGATTTGATGTTCACTGGAAATCGATATTCATGGGTGGGAAAGAGGAGAGACTATACAGTTCAATGTTGTTTGGATCGAGTTATGGCAAACAAAGAGTGGAAAGCTCTTTATCCTTTGTCCGAAATTGAGTTCTTGGATCTAGTGGAATCGGATCATTGTCCGGTTATTATCAAGATGCGGGATAAAGTTGACAGTGGTCGACGACAATTCAGGTTTGATTACCGTCTTTGTAGTGAGCCGGATTTCAAAGCCGTTGTTGCTAAAGGTTGGAACAAACAAGCTACGGATAGGGTTGGAGCACGGATTCGTAATTGTCGTTCAAATCTCGCTTCTTGGAACCGGCGGAAGCGTATGAATTCGAGACAAAGAATTGAGGAACTACGTAATCAGATTGATGTCTTGAAATGACAGTCACATCCGCCTACTAAGAAAATCAAACAGCTTCGTATTGCGCTTGGGCAAGCGTATAAAGCAGAGGAGCTATTTTGGTTCCAAAAAAGTCGATCAAATTGGTTGAAATATGGAGACCGTAACACTCGTTTCTTCCATGCCGTTACCAAGAACCGACGAGCCAAAAACCGCATCACATTCATGAAGAATGAAGATGGACAGGTGTTGACCGGGGATGTGGATATTGCGACTGATGCTGAGAAGTATTTCACAACTTTATTCACCTCAATCAATCTGGACTCTGATTCCGATCTCCTCCAATGCATCCCACCGGTTGTAACGTCGGCCGTGAATAGTGAGCTCACTAAGGAAGTCACGACGAAGGAAAAACATTATGCACTATTTTCCATTGGCTCGTTTAAAGCTCCTAGGTTTGATGGGTTCACCGCTGCCTTTTACAAAGAATGTTGGGATATAATCGGACCAGACATTGTTAACGAGGTTCAATCCTTCTTCTGAACTGGTATTTTGACCCTACTTTAAATCATACGAATATTTGCCTTATTCCGAAGATCCACCGACCACAAACTATGAAAGACTTCCACCCCATCAGCCTCTGCACGGTTTTATATAAGATGGTGTCTAAGATATTAGTCAACCGACTGAAGCATGTGTTAACTGTTATTGTGAATGAAAATCAAGCGGCATTTATTCCTAGACGATACATTACTGATAATGTATTCATGGCTCATGAGGTCTTTCATGCATTGAAGTCTAGACAGTCGTTTAATATTGTGTACATGGCAGTAAAGACATATATCAACAAGGCCTATGATAGACTTGAGTGAACCTTTCTGGAAGGAGTTATGCGACTGAAAGGCTTTAGTGATCAATGGATTAGTTGGATCATGTCATGTGTTTGATCTGTCTCCTTCTCGGTTTTTATCAATGGTAGTCCGTATGGTGAATTTAAACCGCAAAGAGGTCTCCGACAGGGTGACCCATTGTCGCCCTATCTATTCATCCTATGCTCGGATGTCTTAAGTTGCCTTCTGAATAAAGCTTCTAGAGACGGTGATCTCCATGGAATTCGGTTGAGTCGCGGTGGTCCGGAGCTCACACATCTCATGTTTGCGGATGACTCTTTGTTCTTTGCAAAAGCGGATGTTCAGAACAGCCAGACTCTCTCCACAATTTTTCAGCAATATGCAAAACTTTCAGGACAGGTCATTAGCCTTGAGAAGTCTACGATTACTTTTGGAGCCAAAGTTTATGAGCACAAAAGGCAAACAGTTCAAAACATTCTTCGGATTCCTAACATTAGCGGTGGCGGTAAATATCTAGGATTACTGGAACAATTTGGTCGGAAAAAAACTGAGATGTTTAAGTATATTAAGGAGAAGGTGGAGAACCGTATCCACGGATGGCAAAACCGATTCCTGTCAGTTGCAGGCAAGGAAACTCTGATTAAAAGTGTAGCTCTAGCGATGCCTATTTATTCCATGAACTGTTTTCAGTTACCTGTGGAGTTGTTAAATGGTATGCTGAGTCGTTTTTGGTGGGGCACTACTCCTGAAAAGAGGAAAATGACATGGGTTTCATGGGCTAAACTTACTACACCAAAGAGAAGTGGTGGATTGGGGTTCCGCGATCTTCGTGGTTTTAACCAAGCATTGTTGGCCAACCAAGCTTGGAAAATAATGCAAAGACCCCAAAGCTTAATATTTAAGGTTTTAAAACAGCGCTACTTCAAGAATGGGGAGCTCCTACAAGCCAATGTTCGTCATGGCGCTTCGTATGGCTGGCGTTCGTTACATTTTGGGATCCAACTTCTCCGCCGCGGGACTTGTGTCCGTATAGGGAACGGTAAATCAACACTTTTGGGTATAGATAGTTGGCTTCCTACAAACCCTCCGCAACCAGTGCATTTGCTACCCCATGTTGATCCGTCTATCAAAGTGCAGGCTCTTATTAACCTCCAAACCAAAGATTGGGATGACATGGCCCTCCACCAGTTGGTCGATCCAGGTGATCACTCTCTAATTCAAAAGTTATACGTATCCCCTAGATTGCCGCCGGATTCTCCATTTTGGTATTACACTACTAATGGCCAATATACTGTAAAGTCGGGTTATTCCTTTTGGAAATCTCTAGAGGACACGGTGGAAACTCAAGCACCGTTAGCGACGCAGCCAGAGCTTACTCAAGCGTTATGGAGGTTAGGGATTCCTCCGAAACTCAAGCATTTCTTATGGAAGGTATGTTCCAGCATACTACCTATTCTACGAACCTAAGATGACGCCATGTCCCGGTCGATCCTCATTGTTGTCGGTGTACTTTTGTGGAGGAGACAACGAAAGATCTATTCTTCACATGTCCGTATGCTATGTCTGTCTGGCGCACGATTGGTTTGGAACCTCCTCCTCTGAGTGAGAATCCGATTCGATCACTCCTATTGGATAATTCTTACTCCAGGAATAGGCCTCATGGGCGATTGTTGGCTTGCCATCTGCTATGGAAAGCTCGAAATGATCTGGTTTACAATAAACGATTGCGACCAAGTTTGGAGACTATAAATAGAACACTGAATGACTTCAATGAATGGATGACACAAACACAAGATGCCATGGGAGCTATGTTGACGGCTCCTGGCGAAAGAGGGAGACGACGTGACAAGTGGAACCCCCTCCCTTTGGATGGGTTAAGTGTAATTATGATGCTTCGCATCGGGAAGGTAACACTTTCTCTACTTTAGGCTGGATTATTCGTGATGACAGAGGTCACATTCTGCACTGCGGAATGGGTAAATACCAAGGTCGGTGTACTGTTGAGGAAGCGGAACTCACAGCACTTCTGTGGGCCACTCAAGATGCTTGGGGTCTCGGCTACCGAATGGTCGAGTTCTGTGGGGATAACCTTATAGTCTACAAATTACTAAAAGATAAGTTGGATAATTTGATTTTTCAACATTATCTAAATGGAATTGCGGAATGGTCATCCTGCTTGAAGAGGTGGAATATACATTTGGCATTAGAGGGACAAATACATGTGCTGATCAATTAACTAAAGACGCGATTCTTGATTCTGATCCTTGGTCTTTGTTTCATTTTTGTCCTCCTTTTCTAGATCTTTTTGTAACAAATGATATTTTGGACTAATGAAAAGGACTTTGTAGTAAAAAAAAAAATGAAAAGAGAGAAACAAGACTTAAAATTTCGAACAGAAATTCAATCATTAATTGGAATCGGGTTCATTTAGGTTGCACCGAAATAGTCATAAATCAGTCTTAGTCGAAAAATGGAGAAGGAGAAAGAGAAGTTGTGCCAGAGGTGCCATCGAAGCTACACAGATTCTTCAAACGCCAATTCCTCTTGCCGTTTTCATCCTTCCTTCTTTGTTTGTCGTCGCCATGATGACCAGAAAAGGTTATGTCCCCTTCAATCACAAAACCCTAATTTTCTCTTCACTCACGAAATTTACATTTGATTTCCCCCCATGAAACCCCCAATTTGATTCGATACAGTTATTCGGGTACCCGATTGTTGTGAATTTTCATTATTATACCATCTGATTCTATATTCCATTTTTATATAACCTTTGCTCGAAGAAGGAATGTGTCCTATTTAGATGAGTTTGGTTTTTTTTTTTTTAGCTGTTCATGCTTTTTAACTTTGGCATTCTTATTCCTGATGGTTCTTGAGATTCGTTCGTTCATCTCTATTTTCAAGGTATTCCAAATTGAACAGAGTATGATGCATATCCCTGATTCCTTTTTCGTTTTAAATTATTTAAAACATGCTATCTGTCGACAAATGAAGGTACTATGAATTGAAACCAGATGATCCACCATACGCAGCCAAGTTCTACGATTGTTGCGGGGCTGAGGATCCTAATGCGCCAGGTTGTGTAACCCGCCCTCACGTTTCGTATGATGACTGAGACTGAGATATAAGTTAGCAGTCATAAGCCTTCTTTCTTTAAACACCATGTAAATAATCTCACATCGTCATTGCTTTTCTGAAGTTTTTCATCTTCTCAAATGTAAGAATTTGCTTCTAATCAAGCTGGATACTGTTTTTGAGTCAGACATGTCTACAAAGTGATTTGTTGTCTTGAAGCTACTATGTTTTTTGTGAATAGGAGTGTCCAAGTCTTTCTGTGTGAGGATCTCTGCTAGCAATTGTTCTTTGCAGAATATTAAAGCGGCTAATTGTTTGTAGTATTCTTATTGCGGTGGAGGCTTCAGAAGAGATATAAAATATGAATTGGTATATGATGTTAAGAAAGATTAGATGCAGCTGGCTCGTTAGGTGTTTTAGAACATTTTTGGCATTTAGGTAAGATGACCCAAAAAAAGACAGTTTTTTTCAAAGAAAATTTATGACGAATAAACAGATGTATAATTTATCAAAGAAACCACACCGTAAAATTGTGGCTCCAGCCATATGATCATGCCGCTGCATACACCGGATAAACATGCAAAACTGATTAAACCAAATAAAAATAAACAATACTCCTTCTATTCTATTTTATAAATATTTTTAGTTTTTTTGTTCTATTTTATAAGTCTTTTCTACCATATCTATGTAAATCTTTAATGTATTTAATTCAATAATAACTGAATTTTTTTTCTTGGTTGAATACTCTTTGCTTAGATATAAACAATATTTTTAATACAAAAAGATAAGATTTTTAAATTTTTATTTCAAAATATTTATATAACAGAACGGAAGGAGTATTTCTCGTGAGCAACATCATAAAAGTTGAACGAATGGTTTAAATAAATAAAAATCTGATGTAGAAGTTGATTAGACGGCCAAACTAAACTTGGTCGCAAATAAATATTAGAATCGATTATTTTCCAGTTTTAATTTTTAGGAAAAAATATTTATTTTCCCATTGTGAGAAATATATAATTTGTTAGAACTGGAATATTTATTTTCCGATTGTGAGAAATATATAATTTGTTAGAACTGGAAAATATTTTCCAGTTTTAATTTTTAGGAAAAAATATTTATTTTCCGATGTGAGAAATATATAATTTGTTAGATTTAAATTTAAGTTGTGAACTAAGTGGTGTCAAAAAAACAAAAAGTTGTGAACTAAGTGTGGTCAAAAGAAAAAAAGTTCTAAATTGAGAAAATTGGATCATGAGAATTGGGAGAAGATTCATGAGATTTTAATGTAACTAGGTGATGGTCGCGAATTCGCGGGTGTAAGTAGACGTGTACAAAATACTTGAATCCGAAGAATCAAAGCGAATGTTACTCAAAAAATTGATACAGGATCTGAACCGAATCGATAAAATATTTGTATGGATGCAAAACTTCTAAAAAAAAGAAAAACCGAAACCGATCTTGGCACGATTCGAAATATTCCGAGTATTCAAAAATACATTAATTATAATTATATACTTAAATATATGAGTTATTTTAGTTATAATATTCAAAATAATTAAAAATACCATAAATATTCGGATTATGCCAAAAAATTGGATCGTTGGGGTTTAAGGTATATTTGCATTTTTTTTCTACATAATTTAAATAAGTATCAAACCTGCAAAGATAAGAACCGAATAGAACTTAAACTTCTAGCCCCGAAAACTTGTATGATTTAATTGTAATGTGATATCTTTATAATTACTTATCATAGTAAAATATAGAATATTTTTTAGATATTTTTCATTTATAATAATTAAAATGTGTTTTTATTGTTATATATTTTCTAATATATTAAATTAAAGGTGAAAAACTCTTCAGTTGCTTGGTTAGCAATTACTCAGTAACGATAACGTTTTCTAAATGAAAAAATCATTGAAAAGTCTCCATGGAATGTACAAAAATTTTTTTTTTAAATGTTGAATGTAAAGATTTGATACTTTACTTAGTTTCTTTTCAAATTATTTTCTACTTCAATTAAATCAAGTTAAAAAATAAATTTTGTACATCAAACATTTAATACACAAACAATAAAAATTGATATTAACATGCAAAAAATCAAAATTTGTATAAAATATCTATAATTTAAATCTAGATCAAGTAAGATTGAATTCCGTATTAATGTGATTATATGTATGATTTCGAGTATAATTTTACTTTCCATGTAAGAATCAA
>OVAN01004836.1:0-24812 GCA_900406275.1 Anastatica hierochuntica
CTAAGCTAAAACACACTAAAATATGCATGAAATTGTATGTACATCAGTCATTAAGGCGCATTAACAGACTTATTCCTTCTTCTTCAGCTAACAACACATAATCGTCAAGATATTTTGGTCTTGTACTTTGCCTCTACGATTTTCTTATAACAACTTGACCAGAACCTATTGCCTCATGACCCAAACCTATTGTCTCCATAGACTCACCAACACCTTCCTATTCATCCGTCACTGTATCATCTTCTCCATCTGCGACATTATCATTCATGATCCTGGTTTTGTTCATGCTCTGTAACCTCTGGTCTGACATCAATATGTCCAGTTTCAAAAATACATGGTTCCCAAAAGTGCTAAGGGTAATCCTAAATTGTCCAGCCCTCTATTTCTCAGACCTTGTGTGATTTTTGTTCCACATTTTTGTTCCGACAAACACAATGTCACGACTTACGATTATCCTCTTTGTTCGTGGATCAAGCATACATTTGATCCTAGCTCAGTACCTAAATGAACTAGGATTCGTGACTTATCATCAGATTTCTTTAAGTGTGGTATCTCTAGCTTTGCATACCCACCACATCTGAAGGTTCGCAAGTGATGAATACTCGGCTTCGTGCCATGAAAAAGTTCATACAAATTTTTGTCTTTAAGAGACCTCGTAGCTATCTTGTTCAACAAATATGTGGAATGCCTCACTGCTTCTCCCCACAAATAATTTGGAACCATCATATGCTTCAAAATGCTTCTACTCATCTCCATGAAGATTCTATTATGTCTCTTAGCAACATCGTTCTCTTGAGGAGTGTATGGAGCAGATAAATAGCGTTTTATTCCTGCATCTTCACAGAAGGAATTGAGTTCTTGCGAAATAAACTCTCCTCGTCTGTCTGTTCTGAATGTACGTATTGACATTTTAGAGTCTCGTTCTACCAATTTTTTAAAGTTTTTGAGTTTCTTAAAAGCATCAGTCTTCTCTTTCAATAGGCTTGTCCACATGTATCTTGAATGGTCATCATTTAGCAGAAAGACATACTTATTTCCAGCAGTTGTATTTGGTGTTATTGGTCCACAAAGGTCACCGTGAATAAGTTCAAGTACCTTACTTTCTCGATACATTGTTGTTTGTGGAAAAGGATGCTTCGCTTGCTTTCCAAGTAAGCAAGAACCGCACACTTCTCTCTAGACATCAAGACGTGGTATGCTCAATACAATCTCTTTCATTACCATATACTTCAATGTTTTAAAGTTTACATGCCCCATCCTTGCATGCCATAGTTTCGAAGTACTTATCGTGGTTGTCAAGAGACGCTTAGTGTCTTTTATCTTCATATGTGCTTTGTATAATCGGTTTTTCGATCTAACTCCTTGAACAATCAATTTCCCTTCTCGGGTCATGCATAATTAGAAACTCACCTTTCATTCTTATATCACAACCTGCTTCTGCGGGTTTTCTAAGACTTATAATATTGCTCTTCAAGTCCAGAATGTAGTAAACATCGCGCATTGTCCTTAGCTCACCATTCCTATCTAGGAACTCTATCACTCATTTTCCTTGGATGTTGATGCATGAATCATCACCAAAGCTCACTTTTCTAGTGATAGATTCATCAATTTTCAAGAAATACCTTCCATCTCCGCTCATGTGGTTACTTGCCCTGTTATCAAGATACCAAATATCTCCTTTCGTCAGATCTTACTCATATTGCTTTAGCATAATTTTCTTTTCGTTCAAGAAAACGACTTCATGCATCATAAGTTTGTCTGCCCCTTGTGTGTCAGAGTTATCAATCTCCTGTGTTTCTTGTAGCTTTAGTAATCTGTTAGGGCAGGTTGAGGCATAATGACCGATTTTGTCACAACGGTAACATGTGATTCTTGACATATCTCTTTGTCCATTAAAACGTCCACGACCTCTTCCCCTGTTATAAAATCGCCCTTAGTGACCTCTGCCTCTTGAATACCCGTAGTAGTTTTGAGCTTCTTGTTGCGTTTGTAATCTGGCATTCACAAACTTAACTTGCCTTGATCTTCCTGAACCTCTTCATCCTTTGAGATTCGCTCTTTGTAAGCTTTCAAACACCCCACAATGTCTTTGAAGCTTGTAGTTTTCAAGTTTAAGACTTGCTCAAGGGAGGCCATGATATGGATATATTTTTTTCGAGGAAGAGTTTTCAGAAACTTCTTCACAAGCTTCGGTTCTTCTATCTCTTCGCCCAAGGCCAGCGGATTTTGATGATATCTCA
This sequence comes from Anastatica hierochuntica, assembly GCA_900406275.1. NCBI lineage: Eukaryota > Viridiplantae > Streptophyta > Magnoliopsida > Brassicales > Brassicaceae > Anastatica > Anastatica hierochuntica. The sequence goes on from OVAN01004836.1 coordinate 2,241, forward strand.
AATATGGTTTCCTGCGAATTCATCAATAGTCTCGGTGTCTTTAATCTTGAGGCGATTAAACTCCGTCATTAGTGTTTGTAGGCGCGCTTCTTTGACCCATTATGCTCCCACATATCTAGCCTTAATGACTTCTCATACCTTTTTCATCGTATCTAACTAGCCAACTTGTAGGACAAGAGCTTCTGGTATGGATTCAAAGATTAGGGTTGAAGTGAGGTTGTTTTTGTCAACATCAATCACAGCAGTTTCTACGAGATCGCATGCATTATTAACTTTGAGCAAGACTTTCATTCTTATGGCCCAAAAGATGTAGTTCGTTGGGCTTAGCCTCACACTTGATGGAGGATGGCCCTCCTCCTTCTTTTGCCTTTGCAGACACGACATTGAGATCTCCGATTGCACCTCCTTTGTTTCTTTAAAAGTAGAGTACACAATATTGCTTTAAGAAGTAGGGTCTTACAATCGGTTTTGTAAAACCCAATTTCGAATCGAGAAACTTGTAATGGATTCTTTTGAGAGAGATGATGAAGAATTTTAATATTGCAGGCTCTTATACCAATTGAAGTATCAAAGTGATCAAACAAGACACAAGTAATAAAGAATTGTCTCTCTTTGTTAAACTTAGAAACTTTTCTCAAAACTAAGTTCTCTACACTCACACAAAACTCTCACAAAGACTCATCATATCTCAACAAGCTTTTATAGAAAACAGAAAGCCTAAAAAAATTAGGAAAACACATAAGTTAAGTTACATAACTCCTAAACAAAACAATCCTTATTTCTAAATTAGACTTTCCTTTTTTCTCTTAGCTTGTGGCCCAAGCTACTCTTCTCTCTCAAGCTTATCCATCAATTAAGGTCAAGAATCAAGAAGAATAAGGAGCTAAATGCATGTGGAGAAGATTGAAGCAAAGAAACTAGCAAAGAGCAATGATGAAGCAAAAGACTGCAAATACTTGATGTTATCGACCATTCAAGTCAATTGTGGCTTGCATAAGGTTGATAGCAACAAGCATTTCCAAAGAGGCTACTCAATACTAGCCCATATCAACCTACTTGATCGTTAGTGAGCAGCATAAGCTCAATAGCTTGCTGCACACTACCAAGATGGCTCAAAGGGCAACTCTTCATTTTTCAACTTGTAGAAATAGTCTCTTTAATCCATCAAAAACATGGAGATCATATATTTGATTATCTTTTCAGTCGTAGAGAACCTTAAACATCTTTCATCTCTTTAAGTATCTTGTAAACTTTTGGATATATTAATTTCATATTTCTCTCCCCCTTCTTCTTCTACTTCTATTAGTTCTTAGATCTAAGGTTACGGAGGCTCAAAACCCAAAATTTGTCTTTGGATTTACATGGATCTTAATGAGTAGTTTACTTAAGGATCTTGAGATGTAGTAGACTAGGGTTAGATCTAGGTTTGTAATCGACAATAGGATAGATTTTGGCATAGATTCCTACTAGGTTTTGTTTAGTTCTTTGAAATAATCATGCTTGCTCATTGACGCCTCGAAAGTGGTCGATGAAATTCTTGTGAGAACAAAATATATGTATTTCACCTTGGCTCACGAGAGTTGAGTACTACGGGTGTTAGGTGGCAAAAAGGACTTGTAGATTATTATCACTTGCATATTTAGATAGGCAATAAGTGAGAGTTGAACGTTGTGATGTGCATGGGTGAATAGATCTTCACTATGAGACTGAGTAGATAGATAATGAAGGGACCCTTGGCCTTGAAATAAACTTAATCCTCTAAAATATTCTATATTAGATCCACTACGATTCTAGATTGAGCCCAAATCGACTACTATAATCTCGAGATCCAATTTTATTAGTGTTAAGAGTTAAAGTTTGCATCTTTCTTTTGTTTTACTTATTGCATGCTTTATTAAGTCTTTATTTATGAAATTTTATTATCCTTGCTTATGTTTATGTTCCATTGAGTTGAGATTAGTTACACCCAACTGAATTTGAATATCCTAGACTTAGACTTTTAGTGTATTCTCTCTTGTTTAGTGTCAAGCTTGAACGCCTTTAATTCTTTGAACGATAACCTCAAATACTACAACCTAACAATCGTTTTCTTGCGGTAAAATGAGGTTTTAACTTCTAGGATTATAAATTTAAACTCGTTTTAAGAGGCTTAAAAACCCTTTGAAAAGTTTTGGTGTCGTTACGCAAGGAATTAGGATATTGGATAAAAACTTCAAAGATATTTTTAAGAATCAAAGCACTAGAAATTTACTTTTTATTTATCTTATTACAAGTCTAACTTTCTTTTTCTTGATTTCTTTTGGCTTGTGTAGGTACATGATAACATGATCTCGAGTGAACAAAATACAAGATTTCTTAAACTCGTTTTAAGAGGCTTAGAAATCGTTTGAAAAGTTTTGGCACCGTTGCGCAAGGAATTAGGATATTGGATAAAAACTTCAAAGAGATTTCTAAGAATCAAAGCAATAGGATTTTACTTTTTGTTTATCTTTTTATAAGTCTAACTTCCTTTTCTTGATTTTCTCTGGCTTGTGTAGGTACATGATAACAAGATCTCAAGTGAACCCAATACAAGATTTTTTGATTTATATCCTACTCATATCGAACGGGAACAATCAAGGAAAAAGAAGAACTAGAGTAAGACAAAGAATGGAAGAAGAAAAACCTCCACCTACAGAGAATCAACAAGAAGCTCAACCTTAACCACAACATCAAAGAGTTGTTGGTGGTAATGGAAACCACCCTGATGCAACATGAACAGAAAAAGGATCTGAATTGGAGGAGAACGAGAGTGATGCTGAACCAAGAGATGAAGCTGAGCATGTTCCACCTTTCTCAAGTCCACCTGAGCAAGATAAAGACCCAATCAGTTTTTCTAAGGGGCCGATTACAAGATCTCAGACCAAGGAATTGAGAAGTCGAGTTGTTGCATTGGTCTACACTAAACCAGGTCTAAAATCAATTGGGAAAAAAAACCAAAACCAGACCAAGACATTAAATCATTCGATTTTTAGTATTATTTCTTAGTTTTATTTTTTTCTTTTCCTTTCTTGGTTTATTATTTTTGAAAACCCTAGTTGTTTTTCTACTTAAACGCTTTCTTTGTTTTCGAATAAGACATTCACGTTTTATGCATACTCACAAATCTTGAATCCATTGTTCATCTCTCAACATTGATTGCCTAAGGAGTTCATTCTCCAAGTGCAAATCGTCTCAGATCACATACAAAGTTCATTCTCTAGATCTTAGACAAATCTATTCCATCATACATCAAAAAATCTGTCACCAAAATCACCAAAACAGTTCGACTACCCTTCAAAAGAACCAAAGACTTAAAACCTCCCTTCTAAGAGTGCATCAAGTGATATCATAGCCAGATTTTAAGGCTTGTGATCACGCGTTTTGTTTCTAACCTCTTCGTATTCTCTTTCTCTTTGGGAAACCTTATTTCGATATGTTCATCTCTTTTCTGTCTATCTTAAATCTGCAAAAGGACAAACTAGTGTTAAAAAAATATGGAAGAGTCGAGGAGAACTTCGACTAAAGCTTAGGAGAAATCCAACTTCTGGTGGTAAAGCCTTTTGCAAACGAAAATTTTGCAATATGTTTCTCTTCTCTTCTCTTTTGGGGTTGGGAATTTACTCTTAAAGCTATTGGGTTCATGAAGACATAAAATACCATGGAAAAACCGAGAGAAAAACACGTGAGAGGTTGTGAGGCTTCGACTATACCTTAATGTGCTGACAATTTTTTTGAGTGACTTAGCAGGAAAGATCTCGGAAGCAAACTATGATTCAGAGGAAGTTGTACATGTTAATCTTAGTAAATTGCAGATGGAAGCCATGATTTCTGAAATTGCTAAAAGAATGAAAGCTAGTGATCTAAAAAACCCTACTAATTTTTTCAAACTGCGCACACTTTGCAGGCCAGAAAACATGCTAGGGAAAAATGTCGAGGCAAAAGGATTACATCAACAACTGTTTATGAGGAATAATCTTTAGATGGGGAAACTGAGATTTCTAAGTCTGTGAGGGAAAGAATGCCAACCAAGATCAACACGAGACGAGTTCAAAGAGATGCACCAGATGATAGCCTTGGCAATCTCAAGCTTTGAATTTCAGCTCTCAGCGGCAAAATGTTCTCGATGCATATCTGGAATGGGAAAAGAAGATGGAGCTAGTTTTCAATTGTCAAAACTATTATGAACTAAAGAAAGTAAGACTTGTTGCAACTGAATTCAGTGGCTATGCATTGCACTGGTGGGATAAGAATGTTATGACAAGAAGGTGAACAGGAGAACCGCAAGTATCTTTTTGATTTGAACTCAAAACCATCATAAAAAGGCGTTTTTTGCCCAACCATTACAATAGAGAAGTCCATCAGTAATTAAGGATGCATACGCAAGGATAAAGAAGTGTTGATGATTACTATCAAAAGATGAAAACTCTCATGATCAAAGTTGGAGATGAAGAGTTTTCAAATGCAACTACGACGCGATTTCAAGTTGGACTTAACACAGAAATTCAGGACTGTTTGGAGATGCAATAGTATGAAGACATTTATGAGCTTCTCCACAAGGCTAATCTCATAGTGCAACGATTGAAAAGAAAAGCTACTCAGAGGGGAAATTATACTAGCAACTTCAGAACGTCTAACACTAAGGAAGATAAGTCCTTTGTCAAACCAATAGAAGAAAGAACAGGAAATCAACGAGAAGACAGAGGAAAAGCACCAGTTACTCGATCCAAATATGTGAAGTGCCCCAAGTGCCATGGTTTTGGACATTACGCCAATGAATGTACCAACAAAAAGTTGATGATTCTCTTGGACAACGGAGAATTGGTATCTGAAGATGAGGAGCCCGACGCTGCTGAGGATGAAATTAAAGACTATCCAGTTTATGAAAAGCTCATGGTTACAAGGAGATCTCTAACAGTTCAAACAAAACCAGAAGAGAATGATCAAAGGGAAAATCTTTTCTTTACTCGCAGTCATTTTTCTAGTAGAGTTGTAGCTTAATTATAGATAGTGGCAACTATACTAATGTGGCTAGTAAATCCCTTGTAGGAAAGCTAGGAATGAAGACGAGAAAGCATCCCAGCCCATATAATCTCGAATGGTTAAATGAAGATGGCGAGCTTAATGTTATAGAGCAAGTGACGGTACCAATATGCAATGGATGATACTAAGATGAAGTCGTTTGTGATGTCCTACCCATGGATTTAAGTCATATCTTTTTGGGAAGACCTTGGCAATTCGACAAGAAGGCCATTCATGACAGGTACAAAAATCGTTATTCCTTCAATCATTGAGACAAAAAGATTTTGCTGGCACCTTTGTCTCCACAGGAGGTTCATTCGAACCAAATGGTGAGAGATTTATTTCTCTATCGAGTTAATCCCAAACTAAACTCTTAAACCTCAAGAATAAGGTTAGTAATTGTCGTAGATTGGGTTATCGAACCACAAGGAGAAAACCTTTTACACATTCAATCATATAACTAGTTCATTAATCTAATTCTTGTAAATGCAATTGGATTTCAAGCTTAAATCAAACGATCAAATTAAAACAAGATAGCAAACTCAAACGACTAAATACTACTTAACAAGATTCAATGATGAAGAACATGCAAGCAATGAGCTAGGTCCATGATCAAATGATCCAAATGCTAACCAAATGCAAGGTTTAGGTAATGAAGTTCATTTGAAAAGCAAAGCTAAAAGTCAACTAGATCATTTCCATGATTCTAATCCATTTAATATACTAAGATAGAGATAATCTCCCGATAGCGATCTTAAGTTCATTAATCATGAAACACAAGCCCAATAGCCTGCTTAACACCTTAATGATCTATTCCCATAGGCTAAGAATGCTATGCATGATTTAGATTATCTTAGGCATTTCATCGGACATCTTCCGGGTGTGAAAGCCTTAGGATCTAGGATTTGATTGATCACTTCAAATCTAGATTTAAGCATCCCTAAGTCATGTGAATCTATATAAATGCAACCTCTAACATCATGATTATCATCTAGATCTAGCTTGATCAACCTAACTCATGTTTACATTAGATAACTACTCACTAATCATGCTTAAATAACTCATAGAAACCAAAGAAAAGTTCATATCAAACATAAAGGAAGAAGAAGAAATGATAAAGATGCAAATTTTGTATGATTAACAAAGAGATTGCTCTAGATCCAAAAGACATACGAAAGTTCAATCAAATAGTAAAACTTAGGGCTTTCTCAAAGTTTAGGATGAGTATTTATAGAAATAAAGAAGTCAGGTCGGGTTGACCCGGGACAAACCGAGTCAAAACCCAAGTTTTAAGTGAAAAGAGGAAGGCTGGCGGTCTGGGAAGGGGGTTGCAGACCACCAGCCAGACCCCCTAAACTGCCAGCTATGATCTGAAGCTGACTGGCGGTCGTCCTGAAGGTTGTGGACCGCCAGCCAGTCATGCCTGGACCGCCAACTTCTGTTCTTCGGTGCTAAATATGTTCGTGCTTGCATTCGAGTCCTCATATTCATCCATTTTCATCAAGGTTACCTAATATAGGGTAGAAAAGAGGGAAAGAATGTACAAATGCATCTTCCTAAGACATCTATATGATACTAAAGAATTTTACTCAAGAACTCATGCTAAAACTACTAAAAAAGAACCTTAATTCAATGAGAATGAAGCTAAATTCTAAGCCTATATCATGCAAATTTCATAAACATCAACTTCCGTGGACTAGAATCTTGCTTGTCCTCAAGCAATTGGACAAGTACTAGGAGAGAGGTTTGAAAGTGAGGACTCATAATCGTAAGGATTTGCAAAGGCGGTTGAAATGAAATCCATAGGAAGTAGTAGCAAGTAGCAAGAGTCCATCTTAGTCTCTCGTACTTCGCCATACTCTTCCCAACTCATGCTAGTTAGCTTACCCCTAAACCTTCGCAAGCATTTCATATTCAACAATCCTTTAACATTCATTTATTAAATATATATGGAACCTCGCCTATGGGCATGAAATCAAAAACCAATCGTCTTGGAAGAAAAAAGCTTTTGAGTGAAAAGGGAGAGGCTTTCTTTAAGTGCTTATGGTTTTCTCTCATTGAAGAAATATATTTCAAGTAGTAAAAACGAGGAAGAAAGGGAAAATTAGTTCGTACAAAAACTAACCTTCTCTAATTATTCCCATCCCAGACATACTCCATAGTTCTTCCCTTTCTTCTTTCTTGACAAACCACTAAAAACACCCCAATCACTTCTCAATCAAGACATATATCTTTTTAGTAACACACTCTAAGCTTTTTGCTTCCTTTTTCAATTTGCTATAGCTCTTATCTCTCTCTTTATTTAGGTTGATCGTTTCTTTTTAGTCCTTTGGACTCTAGACTCTTAATTTTTTCTTAACTTAGGATCTTTCATTTTCCTTTTACAAGTTTGAGCTATCTTTTCCTCTCTTTTCTTTACCTCTTAGAGTGTATCACATTTTTTCTATTTCTTCTTTTACGGTTTTTCTTATTGAACCCACTATTGTCAATACAAATCATTCCCAACCCACGATCATCAAGTATACACACTTTTATCTAACCCTATCGTATCTATACTAGCCTTAAAATGAGACTTGTTCTAAGAAGGATCCTCTTTGTCATCCCAATGCTCACGGGGTTTTACATATGAACGCATCAAAAGAGGCCTCACTCAATCAAGAACAATGTAGGGTTTGAAACAAAAGGTTGGGGTTAAAGCTGGGGAACCATCCTTAAAACGAGAATGGCCACTCAGATTGGTTATGGGTGGTAAAATTAGATAAGACCAACTGAGTGTCAATGTGTTTACACCAAGGTTCATGTATTTCAAGCCCATAATTAAGGTCGATTCGAAAGCTCATTAATGTTTAAGTTCAATAGGGTTGAATTCAAATCATGCAAGATTCAATCTAGACGCAAAAAATTAAGACGAGAGTTCCGAGCATGGATTTTTCATTTTTTCGGTTTGGCTCATGCTATTTGATATTACTAGCAAGGGTTTCAATTCAACTCCTAAGTATAGTCGAATTACACGATACTTCAATCATTGTCCTCATGCACATGTAAATGCATCCTATATGCTTCTAAGACTCGATCTTAAAGGACAAGAGTATGAAAGATGCAACTATATGCTTCTTTTTCAAATTTTTCAAATTTTTTGATTTTTTTGGTTTTTTCTATGCCATAACTATTAACAATGCAACCTAAGCTATATGAGACTCAAAGAAATGAAAACAAGACAAAACAACTAAAATGATCATTAGTAACCATTCTCCTCCCCCGAACTTATGATCACCGTCCCGGTGAATGAATAGAATCCGATGAAGGAGACCAAAATCACAATTGAAATGAAAAATAAGAGAGAGAATGGCATTTACAGTGGAAGAAATGGTACATTGAGTCACCACTCGGAGGGGTTATAAGCTTGTGGCCTCGGGACTATGAGGTAGAATTTCTTTGGGAAGCTGAATTAGATGCCATCGTTGGTCTCCATGTGGGTGAAGCGACTATTGGGGAGAAAGCAACAAAGTGATGTTCCATCGTTGCTTGTAAAAGCATACATGAGTGAGTGCTCGTTGTAGCGACCCGTCAATGTCCTTATCCTCAATAGATATGCTTTGTCCATATATAGTCTCTCCGGAAGCTATTCGTAGAAGGTGAAATCAATGGATGAGTAACTGAAGAGCAGAGTGAGCACTCCACCGATGTCTATCCCATCTTGTCCATACCGATCAAGGTTCATTCGAATGCTCATGAGGTGAAATAGGAAGGTCGACCCTTGGCACAATTCAAAACCGAAGTATGGGATTGCTCTACCGATGTGGTATTGGACTTTATATCATATTGCTCCATAGAGAAGTCCTAACTCTATAGGAGTTGACCACTTGGGGTGTGCCCTTGCAAACATCGTGTTGCCGAGAAGCCTCATGGCATGGCGGATTGTTGGATTCTTGATCTTGGACATTTTTGCTACTAAGAAGTCGTATTATTCATCGGTGGAAATGTCCCTCTAAAGCAACGATAGTTAGTTGAATTCCGGAGGCACGCTCAATGTTCCCGTTCTTGGAAAACCATACAATTCGCAAAAATCGGTTTAATGTGAGAGAATACCGGTTTGTTCCAATTCGGAAGTAAAGTCTTCCACTTTCCCCTTCTTCCTCTTCTTCATAGGTGATGGTATCAAGTTCCAAGCAAAGCATCGAATCCTTAAAGAACCAATTGCAACCACAATCTCTAAGTTTCCCTCAATTTCATTTTTCTCAAAATCTCCAAGAACCCTAACTTTTAAATGCAAAATCTCAACAATCCCAGCTAAATCTATGAAGTTACGGTTAAGAGAATCATTTACTCAAGCACAAAAGACCTCAACAATGATACTTACAAACTTGGAATGACCAAAATCTAAAGATTTAAGAGATTGAGCAGGAGAGAGTTATGAGAGATTACCTTTGATTTAATGCAGAAATTAAGCAAAAGGAGATGAAGTCTTTGGTTCAAAACAAAAATTTGCAAAGAAATTGCTTAGAAATGAAAGAGAAGTTGAAAGTTTTGTGTTTTCTTCACCAAGTTTCGAGCAAATGAGGAAAGAGAGGAATGAAGTGGGTTTTGAGAAGAAGAAAAAGGAGTTTTAGTATGCTTATCTGGCGGTTGGCGGTCTGGGTTGGTGTTGTAGACCGCCAGCCAGACCTCCTTGGACCGCTAGCCTTGGTGCAGGTGGTGCTAGCGGTCTGGCTTTGTGTTGCAGACTGCCAGCCAGAGTGGCCCAAACCGCCAGCTACTTCCCGAATGCGTTCCGCTCCCAAATTTTTTACCTAAACACTTAAAACCACAAAAAGCAACCCAAACATAGTTTACTTAATGATTAGATAAGCTAAGACATTTACAAGGGTACCATGAGATTTCCTCCCAAGTGCGCTTGTTTATCATCTCTAGCATGACATTGTTTCCTTTCTTGTTTAATGGAGGTTAGAATGAGCATCTTCGGTGCTCTTTTCTTCCTTGTTCAACATCTCCAAGGTAATCACTCTACAAGCCATCTCCATCTTGAACTTCAATCCTTTGTCCAGGACCCATTGAGGAAGTTTGGTTTTAGCTCTGGAGAACGGTTTGGGCATTCCCTTACACTTTCCCTTCTATTCAATAACACCACCTTTAATGTCTATAGGAATGAGTCGCATGGAAGGTGTCTTCTCCGTGTAATCCTCTTCCTTGGTTAATTCGTTCTCTAGTGCATGACTTACAAAAATCATCTCATTATTTACCACAAGTTATGGTTTCTTTTTGCCTTTTCCTTTTCGGGCTCTCCTTGTTTTCTTCAAGTCCAATCTTGGAACATCCTTTGATCCCGAATTTGATAATCATGTCGGATGAAATCACATTGTCACTTGGTCCGGTGTCCACTAGAGCTTCTTCTTTAAACACCTCTTCCCACAAGCATGGTACCACAAACTTGTCAGGTTTCACAACCTTCTCGAGAACTCTTGTCTTGGATAGAGAGGGTAGAAGACCGTGCTTTCTAGCTATCACTTCAGTGCTCTTCTTTCTTAACTCATATTCCTCAATCCTAGCTTTGAGCTTATGATTCTTTGTAGCTAGTTCCCTTAACCCTGAAGATAGAATATCCACCTTGTGTATCGGAAGATCAAAGTATACCTTGAGTTGTTGCTTAATGAATCTTTGGAGATAGGGAAGAGTTGGTTTGTAAGGTTCCACATCCACTTGCAAGTTAACCACATCCTTCTTTTCCTTGGTTGTGGCCTCACCACTAAAAGCTTCCTCAACTTCTCTTTATAGCTTACTTAAAGACTTATCCTCAAAGGTGAATTTATCTTTCTTTGAATTAGATTGGGCAATGACCATTATCTCATCAACACATTCAACCTTACATCCAAGAAGCCTCTCAAAATCATTAACCACATTCTAACCTTGATGAATCCAAGGTGTCATTCTCAAATACCACGTTGCAAAAGTCCTTCGGATTCGCTTTGGGTTTACCCGGTAGGATTCCTTTACTGTTGTTCTTGGAAGAACTAGCAATTTGGGCCACTTGGTTGTCTAGCGTTTTCATATTGACGGCTAGATTCTCAACATTCTTGTTCTGGTCACAACAAACACCATCAGTCTTTTGATTTACATCTCCCATCCTCTTGTTAAAATCGTAAGCGGCTTTATTTTGCCCGCCAATACTTGCTTCCAGAGGATGGTGTTCTCGTCCTCTTTTAGAAATTGAGTAGATGAACGTCCCGTGTTGGTGAGAAATTTGAAAGATCCTTTTGGTGGGAAGTTGCTTGGAGCTTACCCTTGTGGCCTTTCCTTTTGCATCAGGTAGTTTTGATCTGATGGGTTGGCAACATCTTGGTTCTGATATGAAAGATTGTTGTTCCAATATTTAAACGAAGGGTTGTAAGGATTTGAATAGTATCCCCCTTGAATGTAGCAAAGATCTTCTTGGTTCCCAATTTCTTTGTCATTTCCATCACCATCACCTTCTTCCACATGTTCCACTACATTCATGGATCTTTGGTTCATCTTGGTAAGCCTATCAATTTTTTCATTAAGCTCTTGCAATCGAGAATCATTGCGGTAAGTTCCATCTTTATCGTGGTCATAGATTTTGTCGATTTGGGATAAGTTTTGGATGAGCTATTCTCCTTCCTCAACATATAAGTTGTCAAAGCTCCCCTTTATAGTCGTGTCAAGTGAATTCCGATATTTTTCCAAACAACTGCAATGGAAAATCCCTAGCAAAGCATCCTTAGTTACTCCGTGATGAGGGCAAGACCGGATATAAGATTTCAAATGTTCCCAAACTTCATGAAATGACTCATTATACCCTCGTTTGAAGCTTGTTATGTCGTTTCGAATTTTTGCCGTCTTTTGCTTCTGGAAGAACTTCGTCAGGAATTCCTTCTCAACTTGAGCCCATGTAGAGACTAGATCCATGGAGATACTCTTCTCCCACTGAGCGGCTATGTCACCTAATGAGAAGGGGAATAATATCATCTTGATGGTTTCCTTGCTTACCCCATTTATATTTATAGTCGTACAAAGCCTCTCAAACTCATCAAGATGGTCTAAAGTGTTTTCCGATGGTCGACCATAAAACTTATTGTTTTGGACCATGTTGATGAGGCTATGCTTTAGCTAAAAGTTATTGGGTACTACTGCGGGAGGGTGAAAAGCGGTCCTTACTCTCCTCATGTTGTGTTCATCATAAGAACATATACTTTGTGCTCTACGATGCCCTTGTTCTTCGATCCCAATCCCTTGAGTTTGGCTGTTGTCACCCAATTGTTTCCTTGATTACCAATAGGATAAGAGTTTTCCATTTCCAAATGTTGTAGATGCTCGAGTCTCTCTCTTTCTCTCCTTGCTCTAGTATTTTCTCGTTTCAATTTCCTTATATCTTCCACTTGCGGAATCAAATTGGATGGACCCCTACTACGCAAGTTCATCCACCTACAAAAACAAGACAAAGAGTGAACAAGAGTTAGTGACTTTTAATAGAAAGAAATGACTTAATCTCAATAAACTAATGAAGACTAAATGGCAAATATGTTGCTCCCCGACAACGGCGCCAAAAAATTGGTGAGAGAATTATTTCTCTAACGAGTTTAATCCCAAACTAAACTTCTAAACCTCAAGAATAAGGTTAGTAGTTGTAGTAGATGGAGTTATCGAACCAGAAGGAGCAAACCTTTTACACATTCAATCTTATAACTAGTTCATTAATTCTAAGTCTTATAAATGCAATTAGATTTCAAGATTAAATCAAACAATCAAAGCAAAACAAGATGGCAAACTCAAACTACTAAATACTACTTAAGAAGATTCAATGATGAATAACATGCAAGCAATGAGCTAGGTCCATGATCAAGTGATCCAAATGCTAACCAAATGCAAGGTTTAGGTAATGAAGTTCATTTCAAAGGTAAGACAAAAAGTCAACTAGATCATTTTCATGATTCTTGTCCATTTAATGTACTAAGATATAGCTAATCACCCGATAGCAATCTTAAGTTCATTAAACATTAAACACAAGCCCAATAGCCTAGTTAACACCTTATTAATCTATTCGCATAGGCTAAGAATGCTAAGCATGATTTTGATTCTCTTAGGCATTTCATCACACACCTTCCGGGTGCGAAAGCCTTAGGATCTAGGATTTGATTGATCACTTCAAATCTAGCTTTAAGCATCCCTAAATCATGTGAATCTATATAAACCCAACCTCTAACATCATGGTTAGCATCTAGATCTAGCTTGATCAACCTAATCCATGCTTACACTAGATAACTACTCACTAATCATGCTCAAATAACTCATAGAAACCAAAGGAAAGCTCATGGCAAACATAAAGGAAGAAGAAGAAATGATAAAGATGCAAACTTTGTATGTTTAACAAAGAGATTGCTCTAGATTCAAAAGAGATACAAAAGGTCAATCAAATAGTAAAACTTAGGGTTTTCTCAAAGTTTAGGATGAGTATTTATAGAAATAAAGAAGTTGGGTTAGGTTGACCCGAGGCAAACCAGGTCAAAACCCAAGTTTTAAGTGAAAAGAGGAAGGCTGCCCTGGGGTTTGCAGACCGCCAGCCAGACCCCCCTAAACCGCCAGCGATGATTTGAAGCTGGCTAGCGGTCGTCTTGAAGGTTGTGGACCGGCAGCCAGTCATGCCTGGACCACCAACTTTTGTTCTTCGGTGCTAAACGTGTCCGTGCTTGCATTCGAGTATTCGGATTCATCGATTCTCATCAAGGTTACATAAAATAGGGTAGAAAAGAGGAAAAGAATATACAAATGAATCTTCCTAAGATATCTATATGATACTAAAGAATTTTACTCAAGAACTGATGCTAAAACTACTATAAAAGAACCTTAATTCAATGAGAATGAAGCTAAACTCTAAGCCTAAATCATGCAAATTTCATAAACATCACCAAATTCAGCTCAAACTCAGCAAAGAAGAGGTTAATCAGAACGAGCAGTCGGCCAAAGGTAAGAAAAACAACGAAGTACTTCTTATGGCTAAGCTAAGTGATATTACGAAAGCAATACATCTTTACCATCCTATGCTTTTGTTTATTACTAAGAGCGTACTAACGTATTCTTTTAACTTGTAACTGGAGTTACTGAGTGAGCTTAAGAATATCTTGCAGGAGTATGCTGATGTACACCAGAAGAAGGTCCAAAAGGTCTACCATCAATCAGAGGAATTGAGCACCAGATTGACTTACAGCTAGGCGCTTCTCTTCCAAATAGAACAGCCTACTGAACGAATTCAGAGGAGACTAAAGAAATACAAAGGTAAATTGACGAGCTAATGGAGAAAAAACATATCCGAGAGAGCATGAGTCCTTGTGTCGTTCCTGTGCTTTTCATGCCAAAGAAAGATGGGAGCTAGTGCATGTGTGTAGATTGCAGTGTCTTCAACAATATCATTGTAACGTATCGACATCTTATTCCTAGACTAGATAATATGTTAGATGAGTTGCATGGATCTTGTGTATTTTCTAAAGTTGATTTGAAAAGTGGTTACCATCAAATTAGGATGAAAGAGGAGATGAGTGGAAAACTACATTTAAAACCAAGCATGGTTGTATGAATGGCTGGTTATGCGATTTGGTCTCACAAATGCACCTAGTACTTTCATGAGATTGATGAACCACGTTCTGAGAGCATTCATAGGTCATTTTGTCGTAGTATACTTTGATGACATTCTGATTTATAGCAAAAGTATGCATGATCATGTTAATCATCTCAAATCTTTCCTTGAAGTGCTTAGGAAGGAAACTTTGTATGCTTATCTTAAAAAGTGTACTTTTATAACATATCACCTTGTGTGTTTTAGGCTTTGTTGTTACTCCTCAAGGAATCAAGGTGGAGGAAGAGAAGATCAAGGCAATTAGAGATTGGTTGAGTCCTGCGAATGTGAGTGAAGTTAGAAGCTTTAATGGGCTAGCAGGTTTCTATAGGAGGTTTATCAATGATTTCAGCACCATTTCTGCACCTCTTACTGAAGTTATCAGAACAAATGGGGGGTTCAAATCGGAGAAGGAACAAAAAGAAGCTTTCTAGAACCTAAAAGGGAAGTTGATCAATGCTCCATTACTTGTTCTTCTAGATTTTTTTAAAAGTTTTGAAATTGAGTGTAATGTTATGCTGATGCAAGAGAAGAAGCCAATTGCTTATTTCAGTGAAAACCTTGGAGGATATAGGCTGAATTATTCTACCTATGACAAGGAGCTCTATGCATTGATCAAGGATCTTGAAACTTGGCAGCACTACCTCTGGCCAAAAGGGTTTGTAATCCACACTGATCATGAGTCGCTTAAGCATCTAAAGGGGCAACACAAGCTGAACAAGAGCATGCCAAATAGGTTGAATTTCTTGACACTTTTCCTTATGTGATTTACTATAAACAAGGTAAAGAAAATATCGTTGTTGATGCATTGTCTAGGAGGTATGCTTTACTTTTTGCCATGGAAACTAAGTTGTTGGACTTTGAACAAGAGAAAACTTATTATTCTGATGATCAGGATTTTAATGAGCATTTGAAAGACAATAAGAAACATTCCAGCTGCAATTTTTATCAATCTGACGAGTTTTTATTCTTTGGAAACCTTTAGTGTTTACCACAATGTTCTTTGCGAGAATTTCTTGTTAGGGAATCACATGAAGGAGGCTTAATGGGTCACTTTGGCATGGACCAAACTTACCGTATGCTTAAAGAACATTTTTTTCTGGCCGAGCATGAAGAAGGACGTGAAAAAGCATTGTCGCAGATGCATTGTGTGCACTCAAGCCAAGCAACGAACCAACCATAAGGTTTGTATACCCCTATGTCTATTCCTAATGCTCCTTGGATTGATATTTCAATGGATTTTGTGCTTGGACTGCCTAGAACTAAAAGAGGTAGAGATTAAATCTTTCTTATTGTTGATAGATTCTCTAAAATGACTCATTTTATTGCTTGCCACAAAACTGATAGTGTTGTGAATGTTGTCGATTTGTTCGTAAAGGATGTAGTGCAATTGCATTGAATGCCTATAACCATTTTTCTGATAGAGATACTAAGTTTCTTAAATATTTCTCGAAAACTATATGGTCTAGATTAGGGACTAAGCTCTTGTTTTTTTACTACTTTTCACCCTCAAATAGATGGGCAAACTGAAGTAGTTAATAGATATTTGTCTACCCTTTTGCGTACTATGGTTAAGAAAAACATTAAGTCTTCGGAAGATTGCTTGCCTCATGTTGAGTTTGCTTAGAACCATTCAGTTAATAGAATCACAAAGGATACTCCTTTCTAGATTGTGTATGGTTTTAGTCCTTTGACTGCATTGGATTTGTTACCATTGCCTCTCAATGAACAAGCTAATCTTGATGGAAAAACCAAGGTCGAGTACGTTTTTTCTTTGCATGAACATATTAAGAAGAACATAGAAGCAAAGACTAAGGCGTATGAGAAGCATGCTAACAAGAAGAGGCGTGAATTGATTCTAGAACCGGGAGACTTGGTGTCAATTTACTTGATGAAGGATCGATTTCCAGCTGAAAGAAAGTATAAGCTGAACTCAAGAACAGATTGTCCATTCAAAGTTCTAGAACGCATCAACAAAAATGCTTACAAGATAGATCTTCAAGGTAAGTATTTGGTTAGCTCAACTTTCAACATTGCTGATTTAATTCCTTTCCATGAAGATGATGCAAATTTGAGGAAAAATTGTTTTAAAGGAGGAGGGGATGATGCAACATGGACTGAACAAGGAGCTGAATTGGAGGAGAATGAGAGTGATGTTGAACCAAGAGATGAAGCTGATCAGGTTCCACTTTCTTAAGTCTATCCGTGCAAGACAAAGACCCAATCATTTTGTCTAAGGGGCCGATTACAAGATCTTAGACCAAGGAATTGAAAATTTGAGTTGCTGCATTTGTTTACACTAAACCAGGTCTGAAATCAATTGGGGAAGAAAACCTGAATCAGACCAAGGCATTTAATCATTCCATTTTTAGCATTATTTCTTAGTTTTATTTTTTTCTTTTTGTTTCTTGTTTTATTATTTTTGAAAACCCTAGTTGTTTTTCTACTTAAACACTTTCTTTGTTTCTGAATAAAACATTCACATTTTATGGAAAAAATACTTATTCACAAATATGTGAATCCATTGTTCATCTCTGAACATTGATTTCATAAGGAGTTGATTCTCCAAGTGAAAATTATCTTAGATCAAATACAGAGTTCATTCTCTAGATCCTAGACACTTCTATTCCATCATACATCACCCCCATCGAATCTGCCTTCATAAATCACGAAAATTAGTTACCAAAATCACCAAAAGAGTTCGTTCACCCTTCAAATGAACCAGGGACTAAAACCCTCCCTTCTAAGGGTGCATCACAACCAAACCCTGCCACTCAACCATCTAGAGGAGAAGCTCGAACTGGAGAATACGATTAGCCATTTAGTAATGGTGGAAGAATGGGGATAAAGCCTCCACCAATCTGCAACAAAAACTTCAAAATCAAATCTAGTTTGATTAATATGGAGTAAAAATGCTCGTTTCTTCGGTATACCATTGGAGAACCCGCTTGAGCATTACCTTGCCCTTGATTCTTGATTCATTTTTGATTGAAAAACTTAAACTTAAAGGATTGGAAATTTTTAATTCTTGACTCCTTGTAATCTAATACCTAACATGCAAACTAATAGATTAAAATCATGTAAACACAAAATGAATCATGGCAGCAAGCCTTCATATCAAATCAAAGGGAGAAGGATAGATAAAACCGATTAATGGAAGAAATATGGATGTATTGAGAAGAGATGGATCCTTCGGAGGCTACAAGGGACACGACCCCAAAGAGTGTCGTCCCTGCTTCCTTAGAAACTTATTTGATCTAAACCCAAACAACTCTCTTCAAAACAAAAGCTAAAAGAAACTACTTATAGTACATTTCCTCATAAGGTCAAAAGTGTAAAAACGGGCCTTATGTCATCTAAATGTTGGGCTTCATGTAAAGAGGTCGGGGGTTGAGTTATTGGGCTTAAAAATGCTTGAAATAGACCCACTTTAGTTTGGATAATGTCTGGTTCCAAACCCAAATGGTCTTCCATTTGTTTGGCCTTTCTACGCATTCTTCATATGCAAGACAATTGAATCAGTCTTCAGTAAAATTAGTGTAACTCTTTGTCCACTGCTTCAAATGATGCCAGACCACTTTGATCTGAAAGCTAATTCAATTCTCCAGCTCCTCTCCAAATTTCATAATGGGACAGGCCTTCATCTCCAATTAGCTCCACAAAGCGCTAAATATCATTGGTTGACCTCAATTGACTTGACATACCACAAATAGCGGAAAGTTACTTCTAATCGTTGAGAATTGCATAAAAACACCAATAAAACATACTAAAATATAAAGAAAAAGTGGTAAAATAATGGTATTATCAATCAGTTTTCTTAAACCGTCTTAGCAGCGGACCTTGATGACTCTTCGTCTTAGTGTTCAATTTTCTCTTTCCCATTCCTGTAAAAAAACACCTGAAACCATTTTAGAATTTAGTCAATTCAACGTAAATACGAAAATCATCAACTCTAAATAAAGAGTATTGTTGATGCATCTATCATGCCCTAAGAAACACAATCATTCATCAAACAATCACCAAGCATCAAGAACATTCGCATAAACATATCAATTTTCGTTTTGCAAAAGAGTCCCAAATACAAATCATCAAATTCATTGCAAGAAAGTATCCCAACACCTCAAAATCACTCATATGCATGCCTCTTAAGAAAAAAAAACATCAAATATCAAGGTGAAACATCGAGAACAAGCATCATTTCAAACCTTAAACGTTTAAAAAATTCATAACAAAATTCAATCCTAAAAACATATAATCAATATTCAATTCCACTTCTAAAGTCCATCTAACATGTAAATATCATCATCCATGAACCAAATTCAAAGCAAAAATTCAAGAATAAAGAGTTCTCAAATTTGACCTAAAAATTTGAAACGTTGAGGAGAGATTTCGTGTGCATACTTTTGAATCTGCTAAACTTGTCATATATAATGAAATAGGACAAAAAACTAAGAGATGTAGACCAAAAATCACTCAAATCGCTGAAGAATTGAAGAAACTAGGGTGCTGGGTCGATTTGAGTTCGTGAGAGAAAGAAAAAGAAAACCTACGAAAGGGAATGTTCTTTGCAAGTTTTAATGAGATCGTGACAAGGATCACCCGATCCGTGGACTAGGATTGACACATCCTTGTACGGCTGTCCAAATTTTCACCAGGTGTCGAATGACAACAATCGGGCAATCCATGGACAAGGATAGACCGATCCTTGTCGTTCTGCCCAGACTTTCGCTTTTTCCTGATTCATGAGTCTAAACCACACACAAAAACCAAAACCAAAACTAAAAATCAAAAAAAAAACCAAAAATCTAACTAAAAGACAGAAAACTAACAAGCGGGTTGCCTCCCACTCATCGTTTGTTTAAAGTCATGAGTCTCACTATAGTGCGATCAGATGGTGGGTGGATCCATCAAAGGAATGTGAGTTTCTTCTTCGGGTGGCGCGTCTGCAAAGTATGGCTTCAATCTCCGGCCATTCATAGTTAACTTCCTTCCATTCTCCTCGACAACCACAACTTCATATGGTCGTACTTCAGCAATCGTAAATGGTCTGTACCAACGCGATTTGAGTTTTCCTAGAAACAACTTTAAACGTGAGTTAAATAGAAGTACTTGATCTCTTGCAGCAAAATGGTGTGGAATATCTTTTTGTTATGGAATGTCTTTGTCCTTTCCTTGTAAATCCTCGTGTTCTCCTAGACATTCTGGCGTATCTCATCAAGTTCATTGATATGAATCATCCGCTTCTCAACTATTGGCTTGATGTCAAAATTCATCAACTTTGTAGCCCATAAAACATTGTATTCTAACTCCACAGGCAAGTGAGAAGTCCTCCCATAGACCACATGATATGGTATAATGCCTAAGGAAGTCTTGTAAGCGGTATGGTATGCCCATAATGCTTCGTCAAGCTTCACAACCCAATCTTTCCGCATCTTGCAAACTGTATTCTCATGCATTCCCTTGATCTCTCTGTTGGAAATCTCAACCTCTTTGCTAGTATGAGGGTGATAAGGTGTAGTTACATTATGTCAAACTTCGTGCTTCTTTAGCATACTCTCAAACGTCTAGTAGATGAAATAAGATCCTCCATCACAAATGATGACTCTAGTAACTCTAAACCGCATAAAGATCATTGATCTGAACATCTTCAAGACTACCTTGGCGTCATTTGTAGGGCTAGCCAGCGCCTCAACCCTTTTTGAAACATAATCCACAAAAACTAAGATGTATTGATTCCCATAGGATGGTGGAAACGGTCCCATGAAATCAATACCTCAAGTCAAAAACCTCAACTTCCATAATGAAGTTCCTGAAGCATCTCATTCCTCTTGCTAATATTGCTCTTTCTCTAACAGGGAACACACTGGGAAATAAAATCATGGACGTCTTTGGAAATTGTAGGCCAACAAAATCATGCATATAGTACCTTTAAAACAATCTTTAAGGTGGCGAACTTACCAGCATATTCTGAATCATGGCAATGATAAAGAATACCTTGCACTTCTAACTCCGGGATACACCTGCGAAAAAGACCATCAAGCGTCTCTTGTAGAGAAAAGGATCATCCCATAAGTAATGTCTAGTGTCTAAGAGGAACTTATTTTTCGCATATCCATCGAAATTTGGTGTCTCTACTTGAGCCCTCAGATTATTCACAACATTTACAAACCAAGGAATCTCATCGTGAATTTTTCTAATGGCGAAACAATCAACTCCATCAAAATACTCATCCTCCAGCGAGGTGACCATGTATACATTTTCTTCTGGGAGACTATCATTGTAATAACCCTCGCGATTGGATAGAATTTTGGCCAAATGGCCGGTTAGTGAGAAGCGGAAGCCGAGTAAGCGACTTGGAAGAAGGCAAAATCTTTTTAAGTTGGAATCCGGGAGAAGGGGCGGTACGAATGGATTCCTTAGAAAATTTAGGAGATTGGAAATGCCGACGGTTCGGCTTAAAAAGTCTTAGACGATCAGGAAATTAGTCGGGAAATTATTCTTCGACCAAAAGAGGTAAAATGGCCTTCAGAATGAGTGGTAAGATAATTGCCCAAAGAAAATTAAATTTTTCTTGAAGGAATATGTTTCCCGATTGCCCGGCGTGTATTCGGCACGCTCGGATCCGCGTAACGGACGCCACGGTACGATCACATTCGATCAAGCACAGTTTGGCACGATCGGGTACGTTCGGATTAGGAAAATACGCGATCGGGTACGCGTTCGGATAGTGCACCAGCCTGCTTGCCTGCTTGGCATGAAGTGCCATGTGTCACCGGATGGCCGGTGCTTGGTGTCCACATGGTGACCCACCACCAGCCCCTTGGGCACTATAAAAACCAACCCCTTACCCCATTTTTTTTGCATTCCGAACGGTGCTGTGGAAGAAATCTCGTGCCTGGACGTGTCCTGAAGTGATCGGATTCGTGCCAGACGTGTTCGGAAGCGTTCGGCCCCGTGCCCAAGTAAGTTCCGAAAGATTTTCTTTGTGCCTTTAACCCTATAAATACTCCCTCAGGCCGTGTTATAGCTTCCCAACTGTTAGACAAAGTTTGGCTCAAGAAAAACCTTACCCGAGCGTGATCCGACAATTAAACACCTTACCCGACCATAGCGAAACTCTGTCCTAGCGTAGCAAAATCTGTCCGACCGTGTAAAAATTGTTCGGAGCGAGTTTTTGGAGATTTTCTATCGTGCCCAAGTAAGATATTGAAGAGTTTCATCGTGTCCAAGTAGGTTGCTGCCGAGAAATCACTGTGAACCTCGATCGGGACACCATCCGGGTAACTCGTTCAACCATGAACCGTGTTTCTCGTACACTTTTATTAACCGATCGTGTATCCGACCGTTAACCATGTGTATCCGACTGCTGTTTATTGTTCGGATGCTTAGGATAGCATGTTACCGACCGTTAACCATGTGTATCCGACTGTTCGGAACTAGGATTTTCAAAGGCTGTTATGATCGGCGGCGTTCGGCCACTGTTTTTCCTTAGCCAAGATCGTGCCAAAAAGCTAAGGTGAGTCTCAGGTTATAGGATGGATAGTTAGGAGCGATTAGCGCCTGCAAAACAAGAGAATTGCGTGATTTGCATGATGATTGATGATAGGCTAGTTACGTGTTGATTGATGATTATGTGATGCATGTTGTGGTGATAGATATTGGGTTATATCGTCCGGGCCTTGGCTCGGAGGGTAAAACATAGATATTATGATATGAGGTTAGATGCATGTTTATTGATTGCATATTATTATGTGGTATTCGATGATTGTTTGATGCATGATTCGATGGTAGATATAGGTTAGGATGGTTGTTATAAGCATGTTGTGTGTTGTATCATCTAAACCTCGGTTTGGAGGATATATCTTGTTTGTTCCGGGTTCGCTTGATGAGGAACCCGTGATGTTGTGACG
>OVAN01004837.1:0-24811 GCA_900406275.1 Anastatica hierochuntica
TATATATATATATATATATATATATATATTTGTAAAGCTATTTATTTTAAAAAGCTATTCTCTTTCATGGCTCTGTCTTTTATCTAATTTTGTCAATTCAAAAATGATCTCTTTTATTCTTCAGAAAACATAGGCTTATGATTTATATGCAACTTCGTATAACTATAATGAACTCGATCAATCTCACTCCGTGTTTGTTTCCAGAAAATGAACCCACTCTTCCTATATTAGATTTTTTACTTATCTACAAATTATACAAATGTAGGTATGCAATTTAAATATGATCGGATGGCTTAGTTTATGATTTAATAGTCAATAAAGGCACTAACAAATTAAAGCTAAATTCATAGACATGTCTATGTTCACATGTTGTCGAGGGAAAGAATCATAAACTCATTTTCAATCCAGATTTGAGCATTTTTCCATCATTAATCACACATTTTTACTAACTCTTCATGTCCATAAAGAATGATGTCCCATGTTGACCTAAAAAACAGAGAATGATGCTCAGAACAAAAAAAATGACGTATTTTCATGGGAGTTAGGATATCTCGTATAAAAAAAAAATTACTTTGAAAAAACTAAAAGAAAAGAATTCGACTTATATAGAAATCCCCAATTATACTTGGTCAACAATGCTTGTTTAAATTTTAGTAAATGTTTAAAACCTATACCACAAATTTTTAATAAAGGAGCATCATTCTTTCACTATTCTTCCATTGAACTTTGTTTTTGTACATTCATAATTCCACTATAAATGCGCAAAAAGTCAAATTGTGAAGAGGCACAAACTCAGCTGTATATATAGGCTGAGGATGCTTTTGCAAATGGCCCGTTAAAATTTTTATTTTCTCATTCCATCATTAAAACCCAAAATTTAAGAACTCAAACAATATATATATATATATATATATATATAATATTTTAGGAACCCTTTTAATTAAAAATGACCTAATTTATTTTTTAACTCATGGTATTTTACCATATTGATCCTAAAAAGACATAGCTAGAAGTCAGATCTCCATGGTTTTTTCTATCTAGTGGGATACATTGTTACTTTTAAACTAATATTACAAACTAAACCGGCAAAGAATTCGACCCTTCCAGAGTATAAACCCAAAAAAGAGAGCCAACGATTAAGATTTAACAAAGGCAAAGATTAAGATTTAACAAAGGCTAAGATTAAAATACTGAGAAAATAGAACATGGGTGCTCAAATTTGAATACCAAACACACAACATCACCAGAGGAATGAAATGATTCAAATCATCTAAAACTAAGGGAAAATACATTTATAATCTCTATCTTTGGATAGAACAGGATTAAGACCATTTGTAGAGGACTTGTTGACGGAACCTTAAAGATTGGCACGACAAAAGTCGGTATCTACATTGGCTCCAGTCATACGTGACACAAAGAAAAACTTTTGGAACAAAAAAATAGAGACCAGATGCATCGAATCTTGTAGTAGACCAAATCTATACAAATCCCTTCTCGGCCATGAAATGAAACGGCAACAAGAATTTCTCCCACAACATACTAACCGTCGAAGATAGAGGACTAGGGAGACGGTAAAATAGGGACATACGGTATGTCCTGCAAAATCAGTAAAACCTATAAAAAACTGTGCAAACCACACAAATTTTTTTTCACAAAATACTAATTTTCATGAAAATCGCGAAAACACCGTTTTTTTGCAAAATCGTAAAACCATTTTCCATAAAAACTGAAATTATAATTTTTTGCAAAATCCAAAAAACCCAAGAATACTATTTTGTGCAAAAAAACTGCAAAAGTCGTTTCTCACAATAATTTGGTCATGGACCCTCGCGGGCAGCCCAACAAGTAATAGGTCTATATGGGTTTGGTCATATTTTGGAATTTGCCTTATTTGAGCTTAATCCACCAATATTCAAAAAAAATATTTCCATATGGATATGCCCATTTGGACATGGACAACCCAGTTGACATCCCTAGACATACCCGAAAATTAAAAGAAAAAGATAATATTTGCAGCTTGACCGGACCGTAGACTAGAGAGGCCCGACACTGTAAACTCGAGAGAAACTATCTTTATAGCATATCTGAATTTTATCTTCTTTGCTCTATCTTCAACCACAAAACCTTTGAATTTTTTTTTATCAACCACACATTAATCAAAAAGTCACTCTGTAACTGGTTGCCCAGTACGGGGGAGAAGATTCTACAAAAACATATTCATTAAAGATAATACGGGAGCCTTGAGCCAGACAGTCCGCTGAAGCGTTCGCCGTGCGCGAAATGACGGACAAAGAAAACCCTGGGAAGTAGTCACAAAAAAGGTGGAAATCTTGGATGAGGATGTAGAAAGTTGACCAGTCATCCGGGTTCTGAATAATGTTGAAAATTTCTACACAATCTATCTCGAAAGTCTAGAAAACTATTCTTCTAGTATGTAGTTCTATCATAGCCCACAACAAAGCTTTCATCTCTGAGCGCAACGGTGAAAGGCTCCGCCGGATGCATTTTGCCCCTAGTAAGATTACTTTGTTGTCCCTATCCTGACAGATCCAACCAAGTCCAGAGGTGGGATCGGATTGTTTCCAGGAACAATCTAAACGGCAGATTAATCCAGATGAACTTATACTCGCTGTTGCTACCTATTCATCTGCTGGAGATGGGATAGTTTGCGCCTCTTCCCAAGCTACAGAGTAAGTCTCTGCATCCTTTAGAATTTCGTCAACTCCAAGATGTTCTCCCTGGAAAACTTTTTTATTCTTTGCTTCCCAAATTAACCATAACACTCATGGATAGAGTTCATGCCCTCTACCTTGGTCCCTCATAGATTTCTCCAGAAAAGATAATTCATATTAGTATATAATGCCTTTGATGGGAATTCCTCCGGCCTTGCCGGATTCCTATAGAATTTCCAAATATGCAGAATCGAGTCGCATTCAAAGAAAACATGATTAATTTTCTCTGGGGCGTTACCACACCGTTTATACAATATATCGCATTGTACGTCTGTATTTGTAATTTTCGATGCCACCACCAAGCTCCCTGTAACGAGCTGCCAAATAAAGTGTTGTATTTTGTAGGACAATTAATTTTCCATGTAAAAGCCTTAAAAGCTTCCAGCCCTGGATCACAACAATTATTATTAATCTGATTTATCTCCAAAGAGTTAAAAAAAAAAATTATATTCCGATTTAACCGCATACTGTCTGGATTTTATGTAATGTCATACTAAGCAATCATAGGTAGTAGTTCGACTTGGATGGATACCCCGAATAAGCTCGACATCCACTAGATCTATAAATTCCTTTAAGATTGGTAGATGCCACTCCTTCGTCATAGGGTTTATTAAATGTTGAACTTGAAGCCTTGGATGCCAAACACTTCCTCGACCTCTCGCAGGTCTTGGGTTTATATTCGGAATCCACAGATCGTTCCATATTGATGTATTTATTCCATAATCTATCCTTATCCTAATCCCTTTCTTAAGCAAAGCTTGGGTTGAAAAATACTATTCCAGCCGAACGAACTGTTCCTGACATAATTAAAAATCTGGCTCTTGGGGGCGCCCAAACTTTCCAGGATTCCCAAATAAATCCCAATACCTCCTTCTTTTATGATGCCTAGCTGAGATTTAAGCATGTCTTTAGTTTGTTCGGAAACATTTTTCCCAAACATAACTGACGACTGATCAAAATTTATTACTTGTCCAGAGGCATCCCCATATTCCTGTAGAACATCCAAGATTGCTTGACATTGCGATGCCTCTAGCTTACAGAAGAAAAGGCTATCATCAGCTAATAACAAATGAGAAATAGTTGGGCTTTTCTGTGCAATCTTGATCCTCATTAATGCATTATCTATCTCCTTTTGTTTTATGTTTGCGATAAGGACTTCCGTACAATGATAAAGAGGTATGGAGATAAAGGATCACCTTGTCTTAAACATCTATGAGGTATAATTTCCATCGTTGGTCTGCCATTAAAAAGGACTATATGACACCAATCGAACACATCACATTAACCTGGAAACCCATAACCGTCCAAACCCCAATTTTTGCATTACTGCTTCTAGAAAAGATCATTCGATGCGGTCATAGGCTTTACTCATATCCATTTTTATGACCATGAATTCATATCGGCATTTTTGCTTAGTGTGCAAGCCGTGAAACATCGTCATAGGAAATAATATATTATACGTAATCAGTCTTCCAAACACGAAGGTTGATTGAGTCTCAGATATTACAGATGGAAGAAACTTCTTCAGCCTTAGACACAATACTTTCGAGATAATCTTATAGCTCGCATTACATAAATTGATTGGTCGGAATTCTGTCATCCGTTGCGGTTGGTCCATTTAAATGTGCACCAAAACTACCTGATTTGAAAAAATCTCGAACTAATTTGACCAGAACGTCCTTCAAAATCCTCCAATAACCTCTGAATTTAGTATAGTTGTTATCTATTATTTATTATAAACCAAAATAAAAAGTCAAATATAATTGTGGAAGCCCTTTAGTTTAGTGGTTGACCAATGGTTAACTAATGCTTCTACATCAGGAAGTCATGAGATTGATTCCCCAAAGATGCGAGATTTAATTGCAGATTAATGAAGTCAAACTTATAGGGGTGATGGAGTAGATGGAACAAAAAGATTTTTCCGGTGAATAATTGCCTTTGCAATTTTTTTTCAAAATTTGTAATAGCAATAGTAATAATTGAGACGATTAAAAAAACGTCAAACAAAATTCAAACCAAAATCCAGATTGCCACCTTTTCGTAAGTAAAAAAGAAAAACTTAATGAAGAAAAGTAAAAAGCACAAGCCGTGGTTTATTTATTGTCGATTAAAAAGATTCTTATGTCTTGTGTTACATTTTGTTTTATGGAAAATTTTACATCCAAGGGGAATTGAGAAGAGGCATAGCGATGGATTTGGTCTGTAGGTAACTGTCGAGAGCATCCATGCCACTTTCACGACAATTGCCACTCATTTTGTAGCCACCATAAGGGGAATCAAGATCAAATGCGAAATAGCAATTCACCCAAATGACTCCAGCTTTGATTGATCTTGAAACCGTGTTGATCAAGTCTATGTTTTGGCTCATTATTCCTGCTGCAAGTCCGTATTTCGTGTTGTTTGCGCATTTGATCCCTTCCTCTACCGTCCTGTTAAATCAAAACCTCAGAGATCCAAGTGTTTTGGAAGCTTATAAAGATTGACAAGTAAAAATGATTTACTTGAATTTCATCAGTGACATGACTGGTCCGAAGATTTCTTCTTGGTGTATCTTCATATTCTCCTGTAACCAACCAAATTAACAACAATTACATAATATGTATATTAAATTAAAGGAACATGCATCACATGAACTTTGATTCTTCATAAAACAAATAATGCTTTTTCCATAAGTAACATCATTTTGATAGACTACCATTTATTAATTCATATACTGGTAAGTATTTGGGTGCGTGATTTCCAAAAATTAAAACATGTTACTCTGTTCAATAGCACATTGTTTACTCAAAAGCATGTTGCATTACATATTAATCTATTGCACTCTTTTGATAAATAATGCACTGGTACATTTTTGCAAAAATGCAACTAAATTCACTTACTAAAATTTGGAATTTGATTCAAAATTGAGCTACCTACCTAAACAGTCTTTGTTTTTGTTAAAAGAAACAATCTTTTGTTTCTGTTAAAAGAAACAATCTTGGAATAAACGAGAGAAGAACAATGTGCGACTCACCGTGACATCTGTGAATATCGTTGGTTCGATGAAATAACCTTTGTCTCCAACGACTTTCCCGCCAGTTAATAGCGTTGCTCCTTCCTTTTTGCCGTGCTCAATGTAAGAGAGAATCTTCTCAAATTGCTTTTTATCAACCTGATCAAGAAAACACATAAATAATATCAACCGCATAATCTACAAATCAAAGATCAATCAACGTATAATTAGTTAATTAGTCTCCTATATTACTTGAGGTCCTTGTCGAGAAGTGGAATCAAAAGGGTCACCAACGGTCCAATCTTTAGCCTTCTCTACTAACTTCGTCACAACCTTATCATATATACCTTCTTGGACATACACACGAGAACTTGCCACGCAAATTTCACCCTGTACATCAGTACCAAAATATTGTTTTTCACATAACAATATACCATAATGTTTAAACAATCCACGAAACTATGATAACACCTTGTTATAGAAGCAACCAAGAAGCGCCATATTGGCTGCTTTGTCGACATCTGCATCATTGAATATAAGAAGCGGAGATTTTCCTCCCAATTCAAGGGAAACTTTCTTGAGATTACTTTTGGCAGCAGCTTGCATTATCTTCCTTCCAACTTCTGTTGATCCAGTGAAGCTAACCTGATCACAAGAACAGAGAAGATTCATCATTTCACATAAAACTTGGTTCATAAAATCATGTAAGACAAAAGAGGTTTTACTTTGTCTATATCCATGTGAGAAGCAATTGCAGCTCCAGCAGTTGACCCAAAACCAGTCACCACGTTAATCACACCATCAGGAAACCCAGCCTGTGTGATTTTTCCACATAAAAAGTATATACATTGTTAGGTTTTTCAACCGTTAATTGTTGCGTTTACGTTTGATTTTACTTACTTAAAACCATAAATTTTTAACGTTTTAAATTGTATTTGCGTGAGAGGAGCAAGTGGGCCAGTGGTTGCAACACCTCTGCATCCATCTCACCTAACCAGGGTTCGAACCCTGTACCTGCCTCTTGTGAGAGGAACTATTTGCCACTAGACTAGAATGACAAAAAAAAATTGTATTTGCGTGTGTAATTATAGTTTACCTTTTTAAGTGAAATGCAACATGCTCTTATAAATATACTAGATTAGAGCATGCCTAACTAATATATTGGTTAGGACCCATGTAAAAAATCTTTTAATCACTAGACCACTATGAATTGGTTTTGTGCTTGGACTTACAAATATACTTATAAAATACTTCATGAATGTTTTTTCCTCCTTTGCAAAACACTGCAATCTTTTCTTTTTTTCTTCTAAATCTCATGTATTAAACACAAAAGTATATATTTTCATAATAATTAATATTTGTTATAAGATAAATCACACTTTAAATCATTAGTCTATAGTAAAATGCTTAACAGGTTAAAGCTTGAAATCTAAGGACTTACTTCTTTTGAGAGATGAGCATAGAATAAAGCAGAGAGTGGTGTCTGCTCAGCTGGCTTGACGACCATGGTGCAGCCAGCAGCCAAAGCAGGAGCGACTTTCATGGCAAACATTATGCTTGGGAAGTTCCATGGGATGATGTGACCGACCACTCCAATTGGTTCTCTAAGTGTATATCCGAATTGACCCGGACGTGTCATTTTAAGAGTCTCACCGTGTATCTTATCCGCTGCGCCCGCATAGTATCTGAAATGACCGGCTGCAGCTGGAATTTCCCCCAATTTCCCCATTTGGAACAGTTTTCCACCATCAACTGCATCGATTGCAGCCAATTCTTCTATGTTTTTTTCAATTAGCTCTGCGAATTTGTTGATAATCTTAGCTCTCTCCTGATCCGATTAAATCCATCAAATTTTGTTAGAGCCCATAAAGCTTTAGCACTTACCAACATTAGTTTACCATAAGAGAAAGAGTAAAATCAAGCACAACTATGAATAGTTTATTTTCTAAAAATCTAAAGATATCCAAATCAACCAATCTTCCGATCAAAGAGTTCTCTACTCTTCTTTCATCGATACGGACAAAACATTAGCTATTTCTTTCGGAGTTGATAAAATGAAAAAGAACTAATCGAGAGAGAAAGAAGAACAGCCACGTAAATAAAGAAAAGATGTATAGTCACGTCAATCAAAAACACAGAGTGGGTAGCCCAATGTGAAAATCAATTTAGATATTAACCCACCATTGGAGTTCTTAACACAAGTTTTTATAAATTTTTATTATTATTTTTTTCTGTTTAAAAAAAAAAAAAAAATTAATGAAAGAACCAATCACGGGCCGCCACGTGTCGTGAGGCCCGCGTGAACAGTGCAAGAACCCGTTCTTAATTAGGTTATTTTAGATATTGTCCTAAGATACTCACTAATATTTTATTAATATTTTGTGCTAAGAACTCCTTAAGAACTTCCATTGGCCATGCTCTTAGCTTTATATAATTCTAAAAAAATAAATTTAAGTAAATAAAAAGTTTAAACTCTCTCTCTCCCCCTCTCTCCCTCTCTCCCTCCCTCCTTCCCTTTGTAAAACCTTTTCATGAATCACATGATAGTGAAATCGTTCCTTATCAGACTTCAGAAGAAAGAATAAAGCTCTGACCGGTGGGTTTTAGCGCAAAAATTAGGCGAAAAAATAACTGAAAATTGAAGAAAATAAAATTTTAAAAAAATAAAAAAGTAATCAGCCTAAATACTTTTCCTCATCTAGAACTATAAAGGAAAAAAAAACCTTTTAAGCCTTTATATGAATAGTCACAACGGTAAGATAATAAAAAAAATTATTAAAAAAGTTTTCAACTCAATTGGCACAAAATTTGGCGAAAGTCAGAGTAAAACCTTTTTACATAAAAATATTATCAGTCACAACCTAAACAATAGAAATATATCACTATAACGACAAGAATATAGAGCAGAAATGAAAAAACGACAGAAATATATTAAATGACGATCGTAGTAAAAAAAAAGTTTAATGCGGTCGGGACCACATCAATCGAATATCAATAATGTAATTGTTATTATATTAGTATAACAAATATCAATAATTTGTTAAAAAATAAAATAAAAATAGAACGGGTAGGTGGGATAAAGAAACATGAGGAGAAGAAGAAACGTACGAAGCCAGTCATGCGAGGCCAAGGGCCATGGTCGAATGCGTGACGTGCTGCGTTTACGGCCAAGTCGATGTCTTCTTTGTCTCCTTCTGCTATTTTTGCGATCACTTCTCCGTTCCTTGGGTCTATCGTCTCAAACGTTTTCCCTTTTATTCATTTGTACCAAAACTAAATTATCACTACTTATATGCCAAATCAAACCTACCAACGATCGATTCAGTATTCAAACAACGAGTTCTTTTCTTTGAAACTCTTACAAAACATAAAAAAAAAGATGATGAGAAATGATATAGATCACTCTAACTCAATTTAAATCCCTTTTTTCCTTCTCCTTAACAAGCTATATTAAAGAGTTTATGGATTGTATACCGAGTTGTGAAAAAGGAAACAAAAAAAGGAGAAAAAAATCATATAAATTGTTGTGGTTGAAAATAGAAAAAGTCAGGGTGGACCAACAAGCATTAGCTTGCGTTTAATAGTAGAAGGTGTTTCCATTCATGATAATTTTCATTTTCGGACGAAGCCAACACTCATTTCCAGACAAGATGATTAATTTTTCAATGTAAAGTATGCTTAGTTTTCTGATATAAATAGTTGGGATGGGAAAAAGGATTCGGGTAATCAAAGCCGAAATCACAAATTAGGATTGATTTGGCTAATCTTTTTCTTCTGTTCTTGTCAAAAAAAAAAACAAGATGAGTTTCTATAAAGGTCAACGTGTCAAGTTGTGAGATTAATCAATGAAATTAAACATTAAAAAGAAAAACCTGAAGCAGCATCGAGGAAGTCGCCGTTGATGAAAAGCTTGGTGTACTTTATCTCCGGTACCATTACCTTAGCGCCACCGTTGCATTTGCCGTTTTCCATCTCTCTCTCTCTCTCTCTCTCTCTCTCTCTCTCAAGGAACCGTAGCTGAACAAATGAAGTTATTTACGTATTTATATCGAAGCCAATAGATTCACACGTCAGTAAAGAGAGAGAGAGAGTGGTGTTTTTGTTATGTAGCGTGGAGGGTGTATGCACGTGGACATTACAGGTAAGGTTTTTACTTTAATACATCTCTTACTTAATTGAGTTAATGGCCTAACATAAAAGTCAGAAGAGAAAAAAACTCGATAATAATTGTAGATTTAAGCGAGGGTAATAAGGATACAACTTTTCAGTATGATTTCCTTTTTTTCAATGTGAATTTTAGAATTAAAATTTGATTCTTAGATTACGATATAGCCTTTTACTATGACTTTTATGAAATAAACAACATTAAAACTTTACTCCTCTAGCTAATGATTATTTGCAAAGCTAATAAAATTCAGTGAAGTTATAAAAAACATTTAAAAAAAAAGTAATTTTTAGTATATCTATCTGTGTGTATATTTCTTTTATAAAAGTATTTTATAAAAAAATATATTAAAATGGAGAGAAATGTCAAAAAAATCCCCAACTTACAACTTTAGGCCAAAAAAATCCTCAACTTTCTCTTAAGCCATTTTAATTCTCAACTTTTAAAATTTGACCATTTAAATCCCAAATTTTCATTGACCAAACCAAAAAGAACCCGACAAAACGACGTCGTTTTGAGTGTTTTCGAAAATAAAACTCATTATTTTCAACAAGAAGATTCAAACCCCCTACCTCACAAACATTACACACATACATCACCAACTTAACCTGTTAACATTTCTGTACATTCTTACGCACACATCTATATATCTAAGTAGTTTCGTTATTATACAAGTTAGTTTAATAATTTAATAAATTAGTTTGTTTAATAAATTGATCAATAAATTAATTTATTAATTAATTAAATTAAATAGTTTCTAAATTCAGTAATTTTAATGATTTAATGATTAAGCTATTTCAAAACTAATTTATTAATAGTTTTTCCCGTAACTAATTTATTTATTAATAGTTTTTCCCGTGACTAATTTTAATGATTTTAATAATTAAGCTATTAATAGTTTATTAAGCTAATAATTTATTAATATTTTTAATGATTAAGCTAATAATTAATAAATTAGTTACGGAAAAAATTATTAATAAATTAGTTTTAAAATAGCTTAATCATTAAAATCATAAAATTAGTTACGGGAAAAACTATTAATAAATTATTAGCTTAATCATTGAAAATATTATTAAAAAAACTAATTTATTAAATTATTAAACTAATTTGTATAATAACGAAACTAATTAGATATATAGATGTGTGTGTATAGAATGTACAAGAATGTTAATTGGCTAAGTTGGTAATGTATGTGTTTAGTGTATTGGAGGTAGGGGTTTGAATCTTCTTGTCGAAATTATGAGTTTTATTTTCAAAAACACTCAAAATGACGTCGTTTTGAGAGTTATCAAAACGACGTCGTTTTGATATTTAACGGATGTTAATTATATTTAACGGTTGACTTTTGTCGGGTTCTTTTTGACTTGGTCAACGAAAATTTGAGATTTAAATGAAAAAAGTTTAAAAATTGAGGATTTTTTGGCCTAAAGTTGTTAGTTGGGAATTTTTTTGACATTTCTCCCTATTAAAATGTCATTTAAATAAGGTTTTTCAAAAATATAATCACTAGATTTTTAAGACAAAACTATCTTAAGAGTTTGATAATACTGAATTTTAAGTTTCTTGTTTAAATAATAGTTTCTCATAATATAAAGTGTTTTAGCTAAAAGCACAAGATTAAGAAATGTACTTTAATCATACAAGATATCATTTAATGCATAAATTAAAAACAATTGAATCAATTATAAAAAAGACTACAAATATGATTGGTCAAAAAGTAATCACTACATTTAACAATTACATAAAAATATGAGAATGTCTTATATTTTAAAACAAAAAATAAATCTCTAAACATCTAATATTATGAAACAGAAAGAGCATATGATATCATTAAGTAATTCTCTATAACACCACCGGAATACGTTGTATGCACAATAATAAAATGCACGTTTTTCCACTAATATCATATCATTTTTTCTAAATAATTTTACTAAGTTTTTCAAAATTTTCAAATATCTAATATTTTGGTAAAATGAAGAGTAAATCTCTCTTTTTTTTTTAATAAATATGATGTATGTAGAGAAATTGTTGAATTGGTTTACTTTTTGTTGATGGAACCTAGAATCACTACATTCAAATAAATCACAATCAATTGGAATAATTTTTTAAAAAAAAGATTACATAACAATTTGAGCGGCACAAGTGGTACAGTGGTTACCACCTCTGTTGGTCAAGCTCGAAAAATATTAGAAAAATATAAGAAATAATAAAATTTGAGTTAATATAAATAATTTTTTGAACTAAGAAATTAGAAATAAATAAATAAGAAAAAAATATTTAAAAACTAATAAAATAAAAAGCTAATAAAAATTTGTTTCTCGGTTTTAAATAATTCATATTTAATTAATTTTATTTTTGTTTTCTATTTTTATTTATTTATAGCTTCTTAGTTTTTTAAAAAAATTCTGTTTTTATTCACTCAAATTTTTATTGATTTCTTATATACTTTTATATTCTTTTCGTTTATAACTCATTTTTAAATTTTTAATAAACATTTAAAAATTTTAATTTGGTGCTTTTAGTTTCAGAACATTTTTAGTTTCTCAATATTTTTAATCAATTGCTTTTGAGTTTCTTTTTTTTTAATTTCAAAATTATTCATATTTAAAGATATTTTTATATTTTAGAAATTATTTTAGTAATTTTAAGAAATATTCCAATATTTTTAATTTTTTGAACTTTAAATCAATTATTACAAATTTATTAAAATAATTAATAAATTAATTTTTAAATTCATTTAAATAATATTATTTTAGTGTCACGTCAGCGGTTCCGTTATTATATTTAATGGAACCGTTAAGTCAACGGTCAACGCGCATAATTTAGCAACTTTTAAGATTTAAATTGTTAAAGTTGTCACTTCGAAGTAAAAAATTTTCAAGGTTTAAAGTGGAAGTGGATGCGACTTTGAAAGTTTTTTACGGGATTTTCCCCAAACAAAAGTGATTCACGAGTGTGTCACTTTCTCTCACGTACATGAGAGCTTTTTTTAACTTTTCATGTTTTCTTGTAACTTGTTATGACTAATTAGCAAGATCATAAAAATAAAATAAAGCATAAAAACTAAATGAACTCAAACTAGATTAACATAAAGTAAACTCAAATCAAACATATGAAAAGTATAGCAAAAAAAAAGAATCATGAATTTAAATATAAAAATCCTTGAATCTCTAAAGTTCCGCCTAACTACTATCGTCCTCACCGTTGCGAAGTAAGTTATTCATATTTGATTCTCCTAATTGAGAAGAGTTCATCCCAAGAAGAGTCGTAAAATTTGTCTCATGAGCCTTAAACCTTGTTGAGTTCTCACCAAAATTTTGCGAAAAACCATAACCAACAATATCACAATCATTTCCTACTTGATGATCAATATCAAACCCTGTTTATGTTGGTTTTTCTTCTCGCTGCAAACATTTGAACCTACTTGTTGGTAATTTTCCGTAACGGTACTCGTGAATGGTTGATTGACGCGAATGCACTGATTCCCAAATCTATCAACTCCAGTCAAAGCCTCTAGATATTTTATCTTAAGTTCTTCACTTTCAAACTTTATAAAAGCATCACGAATATCAGCATCATCTTTTAGTAATTTGTTTACTGCCCACCAAAATGCTCCAAGTTGTTCAATTGGCAACTTTTCAAGGATTGTTGTTGCATCACCATATTATAGTTTTTGAATCTTGCATGACCGTAACTCTTCTAGTAAATCTTTACGACTATCGATCACACGTTTGAACTCACTTTCAACTTGCGCTTCAAAATTAGTTTTTCTTCTCGAGGGATGATTGGTAGATGTACTCCTATTTGATTGTTGGGGTACGTTATCAGTTGATTCAACCAAGTTAGTCACATCTAAACTTGGTTGTGTACTTTGAACTTCTTGAGTTTTGGTTTGTGTCTCTCTTAAATGTGTGGAATAGATAAATGGAGAATATCGTTCGTCTTGCTCAACATCATGTTCACCATAGATTTGATCCAACAAATCTTTGAATGGTAAAGGTTTCTTTTGTAAAATTCGAACGAATTTTCTAGGTTTCTCATATTCATGTAGATAAAAACAAAACATCAACCTAAGTTTTGTTCATGTTTGAAATATTATTTTGTATAATAAAAGAAAAAACAACTTACTACAACACAGTCGTTCCACCAAGATGAAGGCATTATTATTTTTCCAGTCTTTGGATCATCTGAAACACCGATACGATTAATCAACTGACTATTTGTTTGTCAAAGTTTACGCAAATAAGCAATTCGATTTTTTATCTCAGGATCTCAACACTCGTTTTTGTCCCCGGTCAACTCAAATAATTTGCTTTCAACTCTTTTTCGGCCAGCAGGACTCGGGAGCCTACTAGAATAGTCATCTGCTCTTAACTCGACAATAACGAGTTCAAGCATAATTTGACAATTCTTATCCTTCCAAGTATACTAAAATACATGTTTTCAGAATTCAATTTTTGTCTTAATAATAAATTTCAACACAGTAATTTATTTAAAAAGCAAAAAAAATTCATTTACCGATTTTTTACGTTGTCCTTTTTTTCGCCGTTTACGTTGTCCTTCACCATCCACTTTGACATCATCGGTAGATCTGAACTCGTTTCTTGAGCATCGAAAACTTGTCATGGTCCTAAGTCATATATAGATATTAAAACAAGAAATTTGAAAATTTCTAAACACACTAGAGAAGTGTAGACTGTTCACGCTTCTATGCAAGAAAGAGTATATATATACAACAAAACAAATTATGATAACAACAAGCTAGATTATGATAAGCTTAAACTTCTTTTTTCTTTTCTTTATCTATTTGGCGAGTTTATCATATGTGACGAGTTTGTTCTCTGCACAAAATTCCAAATTATCTTTTGATTTTTTAAGTATAATTTTTAATTAGTTTTTTTCATCCGTTTCTCATCAATTTTTAAAAGGAAATTTTTTGTTCTTTGATTCCAAAATATCTAGGAATATATAAGAATAAAGTAGGGTCCACACATTTAAAATTTGACAAATAATTCCTTGATTGGCATACATTTTGATGAAAAAGATTTTCCTCTTCATTCTTTTCCTAAAACAAGGTCACCAGTTTGAAGTCTTAGTAAGGTCATTTCAGAAAATGTTGGAAAACTTTTTTTTAAAATATTTAGAAATCATTGTATTAATGCAACTTTTGTTGGTGGAATAACCAATATGTCTGCCAAAAGAAACTAACATATGTTTATCCAATCTCTGCTCTATAAAACTGTGAAATACCACACATCAAATATTATTAGTACTAGACTGATACTCGTGCTTACGAGCGAATATTTTTACACATATTTTATAAAAAGTTTATATTTTTTATAAATGTTTATTCAAATATTTCTAGATTTATTTTAAAAAATAATAATTTGTGTGATACAAGTTTAAAAAGTTTACTATAATCTCAATATAAATTTAACAAGTTTGGTAGTTATGCAAATATACTAAGGAATAATTTAGTAACTCATGAAATCAAGATAAAACCACGATAACCTATACTCTACAAAACAAATATATATATATATATATAACTCAAATTCTTCTATTTTTTGTTCCTTATAACCGAACGATATATATGTAGTATGTACCATGACTATGTTGAGAAAACATTTATCACCAAAAAAATCTAGAGCTAGAAAGGAAATTTGAGTTATTGTTGCGAAAGTGAGATGTGATACTATTTTTAGGTGGCAGAGTAATGTTAATTGTTACACCACCCAATTTTAGTCGTATTTCTTTTGTTTAACTGTTTTATCAAATCATTAATTTGGTTGGTAACTATTCATGTGATGTAAATTTTACCCTAAAATAATTACTAAAAACATGGATAAAAATGTCTAAAAGCTAAATTTTTACCTAAACCGAGCACAATCATTTTTGAGGCGACAAAAAGTACATTTACCGACGGAGCTGCTCACGAATCTATCTTAGCATATACTGAATTAATTATTTGTCTCTTTCATCATCGATT
Organism: Anastatica hierochuntica; assembly: GCA_900406275.1. Classification (NCBI taxonomy): domain Eukaryota; kingdom Viridiplantae; phylum Streptophyta; class Magnoliopsida; order Brassicales; family Brassicaceae; genus Anastatica; species Anastatica hierochuntica. The sequence goes on from OVAN01004837.1 coordinate 15,879, forward strand.
TCCAGCAAAAAATAGTGAATTTTAATTTTTACAGATAAAAAATATATTGTGCATACAAATTATCAAATAACAAAAATAAATACTTATGCTAATAACTTAAAATTAACATATCATTAAATACTTCATTACTTATGATTAAACCAAAACTACAAAAAATAGAATTTCAAAAGTTTTTTTTTTAATAAATAAGATGGACACTTGTCCGTCTATCCGTTGACACAGGAGAACTTATTCAACAAAGACTTCATCCCTCATTGGTTCTCAAAGAGGGGCAATTGGCGACTGTGTACGCTGGTTTTGGTCATAGCCATCGTCCACTTTCGGTGTCACCAGTTGGTCATTGCTCACATCCCAGTGCCGATTGTTGTTCAATTGATCACAATTGGTAGTGTGCTTGGCTGTTTTCGGTGTAGGTCAAGAGAGTTCACAAGCAGAGTGTTGCATCATTGAGTACAAGCCCGTCTTCAGGCGTCTCAGGTCATTGCTCAGGTAGACTTCTGCTGTGTGGTCTCAAGAGTAAGGTATCTGGTTCTCCTCAGTTTCGTGATGTAGTATTGTTAGAGTTAGCGCTTCCACGGGAATCTGATACATCCTTTCGAGATGCTGTTAACGGCTATTGGGGGTCAAAGTGAACGTTTGGTCTTCGTGCGGCTTGACCTTCTCCTGTCCTTGGAGGGGAAGGAAGTTGAATTGGTTTGGGTCTCAAGGTGTTGAGGTGGATCCTTCCTCTAATCACTTCCATCTTGGCCGAGTTCTCTTCTCGGGTTGGGTTTAGGGCGTAGCTATATCGGTTTTCAAGCGGTTATTTAGCCTCTGGTTTCTTGTAAATAGCATACTCATTTTGGATATTCCTCGATCCCGTGTGTAAGTTGCGACTTTAACAATCCATGTAAACTGTTTCGTAAACTTGCATTTTAAATAGAAAGCCTTTTACCAAAAAAAAGATGGACACTCAGGGACGGATGTAGGCTAGTAGGGGGTGTGGCATGTGCCACATACTCTTTTTAAAAAAAATTAATTACAATCAAATCTTTTTGTTCAAATTAAAAAAAATGGTGTGCCAACCTAATTAAAAACCAAAGTACCACAGTCAAATACTCCAATATGATATCTTTTTTTACTACACATCTCTTTACCAAACAAAAAAATTACTCCATACAACGTCTATATATTTACATTTTGATTTTATATAATCTTTAAAAAAGCAATAAAATTGATAGAGTTACTGCTATATTCAGTCAATTATCTCTCTATGATGAACATTATAACACAATCTTACACAATTAAATGGGTGACCAATGTTTAAACGTGATGTGCCTTGCTAGAAACATTTTTATGAAAAGACAAATGAGATAACAATCAAAAAGGAAAACTTATAAGATCGGATGATGTAAAATAATATTGTAGATTCTTAGTTATTTATGTTGCGTAACAGTTTTTATGTTTTTTTGTTTGGTTGCCAAAAATTGTATGTTGTTATTACTATTTTTCTAACTTTTTGAATATATAACATAAAAATTTTGTGCCACAGGTTAAATATACTTCTAGATCCGCCCATGTAGACACTTGTCCACTTTTTTATGTGATGAAGTGGCATTCTCATGGAGAGAGTTGGCCACAAATCATATATATGATTTATGAAACCTTTTTAAAATCTAGGACGATCTTTTTAAACTATAAAATGATATAGTTCTCAATCTCAAAAATTGTACATGGTATATCTTTCGACAAAATTTGTTTTGATGCTATTCTGAAAGTTTTCTATCTAACATTTTGCTATAAATCGTTAATATCTTTGATTGAATTAATACACACTCTAAGATCACATGACTTTGAGTAGAATAAAAAAAAATAACAATAGAAAAATCATCAACTTTCTTATCCACAAAAGTTATACAAAGTATTATTAAAGAAACAAATCTCTCGAGATGTTCGGTTCAATATATCTTTTTAAAAGATAAAAACTGAATCTAATATATTAAAAATATTTAGATCCACTGAAATAATGGTGTTGTCTTCTCTAGATAATTACACAAAGTGTCTTGCAAGTAGCAGCAAGATTATCGTACATGTAAAAGCATTTATCATAGATTCATGTGTTGTGAGGAGAGTTGCATCATTAAATTTGTCATAGAAACATATGTTGCATGTAGTTGAATTCGATCAACTATTTATCAATTATAATAAAATGTATCAAAAATATAATGATAATATAATTTCCAAGTTCAACCCATATTTTAAAAAGATTAAAAACAACAAAGTATAGTAAAATATCGATAAATATTTAATAAATTAATAAATATGAAAAATAATAATTTATTGATTTTAAGTTAAATTAGTTTAAACTTAAAAGTTTAATATTATAATAACTTTTAAATTTTCCTTTATATAAATTATGGTTCCAATAATATAAGAAACTATTAATTGTACAAATTTATACATATCTAAGTAAGATAATATATTAAAATGTAATTTCTATATAGTTAATTTTTTACTTAAGAATGAAATCCCGTTGGAATTCATCTTTAATTTCATTTAGTACACCAAAAAGTTTAGTACTTCAAAAAAAGTTTAGTTATCAAGAAAAAAGTTTAGTACTTTCTACTTCTTATCTCATTAAAATATTTGTGAAGAATGACATAATAATTAACCTTCTGTTCATTAGCACTTTCAAAAGTACTATAGAATCATCTTCAACTTTATGATCGACATTATGAACATAGCCACATTTGATCAAGTGGTGATGGTCTACCGATAAAATGGTTTAGAAAAAAATGTAAACGCATCCATCCTGGATTCGATTTTCTCTAGGAACATTTTCATTTTTCACTTGGCAAATCGAAGATGGTGTCACTCTTAAAGTCCATATAAAAATCGGAAAGTGATTTAATCAACAGCTATATTCGTCTTGGGAAAATTAAACCTCATATATATATATATGTATATAACCACCTTTTCTTATATTTTTTAAGTTAAAATATTTATCTAACTTAAAGTTTATTTTCACATTACATTATGTATATACACCTATACAGAGGCAATAACGTGGACGTGGTTTTTGGTTATGCATCTATATCGATCATCGATGTCATTATCTTAGAAAATTCCAAGCGAATAGTCATCTAATTGCTTTGAAAAGTTCAAGAAACGAGGTCAACTGTTTTTTCTTGGTCAAACGAGTTATATTGTTATTTTCTTCTGAAATTTTGAGGTTGGCCATATCTTCTAGAGGTGCAGCCACGTACTTTGACGCAAATACATTATTCACAATTAAATAAATTATCTCTCCAAATTGGGTTAATTGGGCAGATTGTCACTTTCTTAGAAAAGTTTGCACAAAATATCATGGCCACAAAAAAAAATCATTAATACCACAATCTCCTTATGAAATTGACTATTTTACTCTTGTGTCATTTGTAATGATATCTTTTTGGCATATATAGTGTCTCTTCGTGGACATTTTTTTGACAATAAACTCTATTATTTTTCACATATTATTTTTTCTCAAATTAAAAGCTAAACTCTTTTTACTATTTTGTTGATAAATGTTTAAAAATAAACCCTAAACCTAAACCTTTAAAATTATATTCTAAATACCAAAAAGTAAACCATAAACCCTTAACTCTGGAAAACAAAAACTAAACCCTAAACTCTGAAGAATAAACCCTAAACATCAAACCCGAAATTATAAACCAAAAAAATAAAAAGTAAACACTAAAACCAAAAAATAAAATCTTAACCCTAAACGATGAAAATATCCCAAAACACTAAATTTCAAAAAAATAAAACATAAATTGAAAAGCTCAAAAATTGAAAACTAAATCCTAAATCCTAAAAATAAATTTTATTTATGAAACCTAAAACCCAAAAAGAAAATTATAAACCGCAAACCCTAAACCAAAAAATAAAAATTAAACCCTAAAATCAAAAAATAATTCCTAAACCCAAACTCGAAACCTTAAAACCTAAAAATTTGAAACGTGAATCTAAACCACACAAACTAAAAGTAAACACTAAACCTCCAAAAATAAACCTCAAACACCAAATCTGAAACTCTAAACCCAAAAACAAAAATTACATCCTAAAAATAAAAGTTAAACCCAAAACAAAAAACTGAAATACTAAATTCTAAAAAAATACAGTATAAATCGTGATCCTCGAAAAATAAACACTAAACCACCCAAAATTAAACTTTAAATCTGAAATCCTAAATCCAAACTTCGAAAAAAGCATAATCTTGAACTCTATATGCCAAAAAATAAACTCGAAGCTCTAAACCTCCAAAAATAAAAACTAAACCTCAAAAAAATTAAACTCTAACCCAAAAATAAACTCAAAACCCTTAACTAAAAAAATAAATCGTAAACTCTGAACCCCAAAAAGTAAAAAATAAATCTATATCCCGAAACCTAAACTGTAAATCTGAAATCCTAAACCTTAACCCCAAAAGTATATCGTAAACTATAAACTCTAAACCCCAAACAAGAATATAAACCCTACACTTTAAACCCAAAAATATAATAAACCCTATATCCTAAATCGAAATCCCAAACCTTAAACTCCAAAAATCAAAATCTAAACCCAAAAAGAAACCGTGAATCCAAATTTGAAATCCTAAAAAGTAAACCTAATCCAAAATCCTAAACTCTAAACCCAAAAAAATCCTAAACCAGCACTAAACCTTAAAACCTAAACCATAAATTCCAAATTAAAACACAAAATAATAACCCATAAACCCCCAAGAATAAAATAAACCCTACACACAAAACGTCAAAAAATAAATCCTAAATTAAAAAAAAACTGTTAACCCAAGAAAAGGAAAAATAAAAAATAAACTGCTCGTGATAAGAGTGATTATTCATCCAATTTCTTTTGATACTCGTGATCAAAAAAGTTGTTTTATTCATTGGCGTTCACTTGTTTTGCTTGTTATGCTTATGCATAATTTGAGGGTAAAATCGTCTCTCAACATGCTAAATTTATGACAAATCTAAAAGAATTAAAACCAACGGCAGTTTTGAAAATAAAATGTGCTTCCATGGCACCCACTAGAATTTCTCCTCCAAAATTTTAACACAATAAATTCATATCGCAAATATACGCTAAGATGAGATATGTGGTAGCATATGGCGTCAACCCCACAATAACCAAATATCATATATCTCGAGAAAGAGAAAAGTAATCATGAATTATTTTATAAATTAAATAAGAATGTAAATTAAGCAGAGGATAGAAAGTAAGAAATTAAAAGAGTTTAAAACAAAATTTAAATATTCTTTTTTAATACTGGTAAATTTTATTAAATATAAATCCAAACGATAATACGCAATACCACAACAAAAAATACAAAAAGGGAAACTGGAAAACAAAAAACATTCCAAAAGACGATTAAAGCTAGAACCATAACAAATCAATCGAATTAGATCAGAATATAATGGTAGATGTAGAATGAAATGCAGAGAGACACCAAGAAATTGATTGTAGGGCTAAAAATGATTCATTCTACTGCTTTTCATAAGCCATGAGCCAACCAAAAACTCCTTATATTGCTAGAAAATGAAGCCACGAGTACCACTACTAAACCACAACCCGAGAAGACAATGTACCGATACTAGTTTAGACAATCATCTGCACACTGACTGAAAAGAAAGGATTCTAAACTTCAACTTCTTGAGACAAAATCGGATGACATGTAGAGATCAACCAAGGAATATGACCCTTTATACTCCAAACCTCATTTAGTACATGAAACTAATAAAAGTCATGCTTCAAAAGAACTGGTGGTAGGACTAAAAGTCCCAACACAGACAAAGAAACAACAAAGACTATTATTTTTAAACAGCTACCATCCATGGAACGTGAAATACACCAAAACACAAGCAACACCCATGTAACTGAAGCAAACTCTAGAATAAGGATTGTCGACTTTTAAGGTTAAACCCAAACACAGAAGACACAATGGAATGATAAGCCTAAAATACCTGGAGAACACAAAAGATGACATGATCTTGATATGATTCTCAGTCACAGAAAACACGATGACGAGCTCATAGGTTTTGTTAGCTTAATTGGAGCTCCATCAACTTACCTTTGAAAGCTGTTTGGAAGCTACCAACGACATAGGTGCATTCAAAGGAGGATATCAGTTGATTCAGAAATAGTTAAGGAACAAGCTCAATTGTTATAGAAACTTAACTCATCAGAGCTTTACTGAGAAGTGGAATCACTTCAAAAGTTGTTCGGATCAGAAAGTTATTGATCTTCAAATTCAGATGAACCAGAAGATATGTTTGAGCCTTTAAAAAGCTTGATATGTTTGGATCATAAAGTTACTGAGAAGTGGAATCACTTGCTATGTTTGAGCCTTTAAAAAGCTCAACTCATCTCATTTTAAAAGGAGACGATTATATCCATCCTTTAATCAATGTTCTCTTTTTAGTGTTTTCTTCTTTGTTGGTGTGTAAAATCCAACAAAACATTTTGAATTCTTTTGGTGTGTAATATCCATCAGAATTCGATCTTAGGTAAATCAAGAGTTTTTCAAAGCTCTTGTATGATCCTTCGCTCCACATCCCTTTTGTTTGATTTCTCACGGATTTGAGCAGCAATGCTTATCCTATTTTCCAACCTTTAGAGTGTCGATCTAGGGAGAATCTCATCAAGTGGTATGAGAGCACATTCTAAAAGTTGGAGAAATCATGTCTAAATCAATAGAAGATGCACTCATCCCCGACAACAAGCTTTTTCTTGAAGCTTTAACAAAATAGCTCAAAGCCGAATTTATAGCCATAATAGATTCCCAAGTTCAAAAGCTTCGTAGTGCTAGGCTTTCTAAACGTATTGTTAAAGTGCAATGCGAGGTGATTGTGCGTTCTGATCAAAAGGAAGAGATGCAACATGAGGTGATTGTGCATTCTGATCAAAAGAAAGAAAGGTAACATGAGAACAAAATCAGAACCATTTATGAAGATGCTTTTGCACATTCAGGAAGAATCAAGTCTAGAAGTTGGAAGATGCAATTTCTGTTCTAATCATAAATGTACATCAAGAGAAAAAAAGCATATTGACTTTGTCATTGGAGATTTTGCAGCAGGGAATACAATGAGCCAAACCAGAACTCCACCTTTTGAAGTTTGGGAAAACGAGCTATTTCTCCATGTACAGTAACAATATAGCTCCTAAAATAAAAGTTAAAGTGTCTATTTTCCCTCAAATCGATAATTGGAAACTTATATATCCATGAAGACTGGTTTAAACGGTTTGTAATGCAGAACCAATACTAACCGAGAAACAGTGAATCAAAACCAGAATAGAAAGAACCATGTTGACCGATAACCCGACCCATACGTCTCATTCCAAAAACTCCAAAGAAAAAAATCTGAAATCAAAAACCAGAAGAACCCTAAAATCTTCTTTCGAAACCCATGAAGTTGAGATTGCAATTGGCAGTTCACCATGAGTAACGAATCCGGAGAATCAAGTTGCACATCAAATACCCGTAATAGAGGAAAAATCAATGGTGTCCCAAAGAAATTTTGGTGTGGCGAACGAATCTTGGGGATAATATCGAAATCTGACTCAAATCCGTACCGGAGATTCTATCGATGTTCTTTTGCTGCAGCGAATAAGGTAATGACATTACTAAACAGGGACCTTTACGATGTTTTTATGTTTATGTTGGTAATCTTTTGATTCTCTGTGATCGACTTTGTAGCTAAGGAATGAAAATCATATTTTCAAATGGGTGGATGAAGCTATGCTAGACGAGATTAAGAATTTTCAGTTCAAAAATGCTACACTCGAGAATCAGCTAAAGGAGATGAGATCAGAGTGAATGGAGTTTGAGAAGATAATGATTGAGAAGCTAAAGGAAATGATTGATAAGGAGATGTCTGAGAGGGTTGAAGAAACAGTTTATGAAGTTAAAAATAATGTGACAGAACTGGTGACTCTTGTAGTTCTTGGATGCGTGATCGGGGTTGGGATCATCAAGCTTATAGGTTGAATGAGATCATCAAGCTTATAGGTTGAAGTTGTAGAATTGTGTTTATATGTTCTTATGTGTATTTTCTAAGAACAAGTAGTGTTAAAATGTGACTAAGACTTGATGTTTTGTTGTTGTTTTTCTCTAGTTCATCAAGCTAATTCTAAGAACAATTTGTGTTTTGTGTTTTCTTTGTTATTTGTGTTATCTTATGTTATGCTACTTTTCTTTTGTTAAAACACACATATGCCGGCTAAATAATGGTTTCATAGACCACAACCTGATGAAAAAGTCATTACATGGTGTTAGTAACAAAAGCATATTACAGCTAACACCATCAAACATCCAAAAAGAAGACATCCTACAATATGAAACATCCAAAAAGACATCCTAAAAATATCATCTTCTACTCCTATAAACATCATCTTGTACTCCTGCTCTTCTCTTTCATTGGGTTGGTTGAGAACCTCCTACTACATCCTAGAAACAAAGAAACAAACAAAGAAACAATGTAATTACAGTCACTTGTAAAAACAAAGAAACATACACAAAATTGTGCTCAGTAATAAAGAAACAGACACAAAAGCTTGTAGAAACACTAACCTCTGGGTTGACCATGTTCTTCTTATGGAACCTGCAATTGTGCTCAGAAGAACCACACTAACCACAATGCATAATGCTATTCTTATATTTTGGTTGATGCTTAGTAGGTGACTCATTGATACCTCTCTTCCTATTCTTGTATGCCTTAGTAACTTTCTTTCTACCAGGTTGAGCAGGTGCAGGAGGAACATGGATGTCAGCACCACCTGAAGTAGGCCAGAACCTTGAACCTCTTTGAGGAGTAAGACCTTCAGTGTAGTTCCTCTTCCACATGGATGTGCGGAACCAATGGCACACATAATCTTCAGCTAGTAGTTTCTTCGTGATGATCACACCATATGCATGC